>CABPRJ010002374.1:90858-265107 GCA_902439185.1 Cinara cedri
GGGGGGGGGGGGGGGGGGGGGGGGGGGGGGGGGGGTGCTCCTCGGCTTCCCGAAATCCAAGCATTTGCACGCGCCTCCCCCCCACCCCCGCCGTCGGCTTTCGAGCCGAATGACATAAACACAACACTCAAAACAGTCACCAATCGTACGGTATTTTTGTCAATACATTATTACGCAAGTGTGCGTCGTACGTTTTTAAAGAGGTGGTGGGTACCCCGCTCGGTATCGCTCGTCGGCTACTCGTTGGGCGGCGAATGGATCGTCGTTGAAAATCGGATCGCGGTTGTTCCGATGTTGTTTATTGTTTAACGGCGCAAGCGATACAATGTTATAATTTTATTTCGAATTCGTCCAACGAGGTTGGTGGTGTGTGTGTGAAGGGGTACCCCCCGCCACCCTCGCTCCCACGGTATACCCTCCTGTCGTAGATAATTTTAGCGGCGCCCGACTTTTTGGGCCGAATGATCGGGTCCGTTGATGTTTTCTGTAGACACCTGTTATGCTCGGTCGATTTTGCGGTTCGGTACGGATTATTCGGATTGACAATGTCAGTTGGTTTCTAACATTTGAATTTCTATCGGGGCACAACACGTTGTGGCGATGAACCGCAAAAGGGGAAAACGTTAATCATTTACTTATTGTTCCGGCGGAGGGACGAAAAACCTCCGGAGATCGTTTGACAGAGAAGAAAAAAAAATAAAAAATCTCTCGTCGGGTACAATATTATTTTGTTTGAACCGCGAAAAACTGTCCGCTTCTAAAGCCTATTTTAACTGTACACGGACAGCATGTTGTACGATTATCGCCGATTGATAAACGTTCCGCGAACGGACAAAACGTACAAACGATTAATAACTATAAACAATAGAATTTGATTTGTTGTAAATTAAGGTTACCTACCTATGTTATGAATTATGTTAAATATTGTGTAGCCCATGCACGGAGCACATGGCAATTTACGATTGTGCAATTATTATTTTTACAGACATTTTCAAATAAAGAAGGTTTTTTTTTTTTTTCAAAAAAAAATCTATTTACTATTAAATACTCTACGACTTTAATAGTAAAATATAACGAAATAAATAGGCGTGTTACTGTTTGTAGGCACAGGGCGATTCACTGAAGTGGTAACATTCATTATCGTCGTCTTTATTTATAAACCAATATTGAAATGCCTTCAACGGACGGAGCATTAGGTAAAACGAATTTCGGCGTCGGTCCGTTGACGAGATATTCCACTTTTACGTCGAGTGGTCGCGGGAGAGTAGTGGAACGTCATTTGAGTGCCGGCTCGGCGCGCGGCGATTTAATTATGTTCCACCACACTCCACCCGACCCATACATAAAAGTGTAATATCTCGTCAACCGGTTGACGGAAAATCGAAAATGTCGGCGCTAAAAGTTATTTCGGCTAATGCTCCGTCAACTATTTGTCGAATTTTCCACACGGGTCGCCGTTTGAAAATCAAAATTAGGCAACGGTTTCACGCCGAAAAATAACGATAAACCGTATATGTGAAGAGCTGCTCGTTTCTTAAACGTTCTACAAAACGAATTCCGGAAAAAGCCGACACTTCCCGAGACAATGAATGTTTTGTCCAGTCGAGTAAATCGCCGTGTGTAACACCTATACCTACTATATTAGCGCTCGTTTTGAGAATGGTCATCGACTTGTTGTAATATTACGAAATCTCGAAGTCGGTGTCACGGTATTCGAGGGCGCGGGGACTTGGCCCCCGCGGGTTTGTGCGCACTGCATAATTTCAGCGCAATCCCCCCCCCTCCCCACAATATACATAGGTAGTCGGGCTCGTCTAGTTGCGCTCGTAATATGTTCAGCAGCGTGCAGTGGTCGTCACTTTAAAATCGCACGTGAAAAACATCACCGCCAGCCACGTCGTGTCATCACTACCGCGCGATGACGTGAAGCCCACATTGTTACGAAATAATATCCGTTTCCCCAGCTTTTATTGAATCGCCTACGCGCATCGGAATTAGAAAACGCCGGGGGGAAAAAAAAAAACGCCGTAAATTTATTTACGGCATAACGTAGATATGTATGGGGGTACGCGTTCGAATAAATTCCGTAACAAAAACGCGCGACTGTTACAGGCCGCCGATAAAACGAAAGCTCTTCTTTCTCCGGCGTGTTGAAAACACGTGAAAATAACGCGCGCGGGCCGACGGATGGCACGCACGGGGAATCGATAAAATCGTTTTGTCCGCAGGTCGAGAAACTCCGAAGACCCGCGTGTTAATATTGTTATTATTATTATTGTTTCAAGACTTTTACCTGCTAGTGATTTTGGTACTTCGATCGTGCCTTTTCGGTTCCCGTTGATTTCGCTTTTCGCGTCCACTCGCGCGGCCGTCCGTCCGGGATCAGTTTCACGACTTTCGGCGTACTGCGAAAATGCGAATCGTCGACCGCGGTAAACACCGTCGTCGCCGCCGCCGCCGCCGTGTTGATCGGTTCGGTTCGTACCTGTCACGCGTTATCAGCCGCCGACAGAGAAACCGGTCGGCGGCCGTTTACCCGCCGGGCAATTCGGCGTATTCGCCCCGCTCTTCGACCGGTCAACGGCACGCCAGACAAGCGCGATCCCCTCCACTCACCCCGTAGCCGTTTGACGGACGTCCGCGGGCTATCTTATCTGCAATACTAACAGGTAGGCTCGCGTCTCGCACGGATATCTGTCATACAATACTACGGTATTGGCGCGGTGAATTAGATATGTACGACAGCGAAAATTTCACCGTGCTTACGCTTCATATCAATGATATACTGACCAGTGGCGTACATACGGGGGGAGGGGTCTTCGGGTTCAAACCCCCCCCAGGACCATAAAAAAAAAACAATTGTGATATTATTGATAAATTTCTTATTATTAATCATCCGTGTATATACGAACATACGTCATAAAAATATGACTATTAAGTGAACACTATACTTTACCAACAATGAAAAAAGATTTTGTAACGAAATTATGGGTGCCGTATATCAATCAAAATAGACGTTTGATCGTACACAGTCAGTTAGTTGCGTGCGGACATAAATACATATTAATATTGTCGTTATCTCGACCGACTCGATCAGAAAACGGAGAAAAAACCGATTACGTTATCGGTTATAATCGTCGAATTTCTCGTGAGCGACAATATAACGGTGAAATGGATTCTATTTTTATAGCACTATCGTAAATGACCATGTTAAAATATTTAATTATGAAATGTTCGTTCATTCTGTTCTATTCTGCCGTTGGAGAAGTTTATGTAAACAATTGAACATTGAACTCCATAAACCATAGGTAAATATTTAGTTAAGATTATCATTATAAAATAAATAGTAATCATGGCTGAAAAAAACAACGGAAAATACAATCTTTTTTTTTAAAACCACCCTCAATAATGAATTCATTGTCAAATTCATTGAATGCAACTCAAACAGTTATAAGTTCCTGTAGTTCTTCATTACCATCAACTGTATCTGTATCTGATACACCTATCACTCAGTTCATACCTTCGACTACAAATATTAATCGTACATCTTCCAGTTATAATATTTTTGACATTGCACATTACACAAATAAATTATTAAAGCAAAGTGAAATAGAAGAAATTTTGAGCAAAATTTGGGTCCCTGAAATTAATTACAATTTTCCTATCAAAATACCATCTATTAATATTTATACGTGTAATGTGTTTGATTGTTAGGAAAATGGGTAGTTTTAAAGAGAAGGTTTTAATGTTGGTTATTTTTATTCAACCCCCCCCCCCAGATCAAATTTGAATGTACGCCACTGTTTCTGACTAAAAAGTTAAGAAATTTCTACTAAAAAAATAGACAGCCATTTTGATGCTAATAATAGATTCAAGGGGCGGGATATATCTCCCAAATTCCCCCTTCCCCCCGCCATAAATTCGTCTCTGAACTCAATGTTAACTAAATTGCATGCAAATAGCCTTGTCGTGCAATTATCGTTACTAAAGCCCACGGGACAACCTATACAGAAATGCAAAATACGTATAAATATAATATAAACATTAAATACATATTATGCCCCACGAGGGCATATATTGAGCAATTTAGTTTCTGTAGGCACTATTATATTATTATTTTTAAATATAGGTACTCGTAATTCCTAAGATATTATCGGCGGACTATATCCTAACAAAAATGTCAAAACATACGTGACAACGTCTACAATAAAACTAACGTAGCTTACTTAGAATCATTAAATCTTAAATCAGTCGAATCTACGTCCGATATCGTTTAGTACAAATGTTGTCGTATTTACCATGTGTATTTATTTAATTTCAACAATGCTAAAAGTCTTTTTTAATAAATTTAAAGTCTTTTTATAATTATTTTTGATTTTTTAAGTAATTTTCGCATTTTTTTATGGGCAATTTGAGATTATTTAGAGCATTCAAATCCCAGCCCTAATCATAACTATACAATTGTTTATAAAATAACCAAAAATAGTTAGGTAGTTTAATTTAATTAAAATTAAACAACGAATAAAGACACTGCGTATGCTGATATTTTATTTTATTGTTTTCGTCCTTAACAAACTGTCGATCAATGACTAATGCCTGATAGTAATGAGTCACTTTTGGCTAACAATGCAAATTCCAGATTAAATATCCAATATCGGACAGCGTAATAGATTAATAATAATATAATATACTTATGTGTGTAGATAATAAATAATATCTAATCGTACACTCCTATAGATTTTACCATCATAGATTTTAATTGAATATTTATAAATCAATAATTCTACTAATTCGTAACTGAATTAATCGCCTATATTATTTTAATTTTCAATAAGTCGTCAACAACCAATGGGACACTACTATTGAAAATAATCTTACCATATAATATAATATATGATTATTAATTTTTCATTTATTCAATGTCTTTAATATAAATTATAATATTTTATGTATAAATGTATAACAGACACGGAAAAGTCAGGGGGAAATGTCCCTTCTTTGCTCCCTCCCCCCCCCCAATGGACGTCAATGATAGGAATCCCATACGTCCGGTATTTGCAGCCAGTGCCGGCCTTAGAGAATGGGGCCACACCGGGCCCCATGCTTGGGCGGGGCCACGCAAATTATGTATTCCAAATATCACTTTATATATAAATATTTATAATAATACGGACGTAATGACGTCAATACGTCATGTGACGTGTCACGGACGGGTCTTGTTTCCTGACACGGAATGTTATAGACGAAAATCAAAATGGTACCAATTATACTTAGCTGAACACATTGTTATTGAATTGAAAACGCTCAAACATATTTTATTAGCATCAAAAATAGTATTGATGATTCTTTGAGATACAATAAAACAATGGACCTCTCTCTTTGCTTCAAAAAAATAAAAAATAAAATTTGTAAGAAATATACAATTTAAATTCATTTTGTGTCTAATATTTATTTTTTTTCATTTAACAAATACGTTATAAAATAAAATTACAAAGTATTAAAGAAATAATAAAAACTACCTACACCTTTAAGCAAAACTTGTTGTGGGGTAGGGAGTTATAGTATACAATATACATGATTAAATTACATATCGTAACAAATAAACAATTAGTTTATACAATGTAAATAAATAAAATATTATGAACAATTTAATTATAAAACATGAAAAACGTAAAATATTTATATAATATATAGAGTACCTATTTATTACTAATGTACACATTACAAATTGTATTACTACATATAAAAATGCAACAGTTAGTTATCATTTCCAATTACAGTACTGAAAATAGCCGAATCAGAATTCAAAAAACAATTCTTCCTAATTTAACCTTGAAGCCTTTTGTTTTTTTTTTTGCAGTGTACCACTCCTCTCGCCCAATAATTGTAATCATACCCATCATTTGGCCACGGTCAGAAATACTGTCTGCTAAGACAACGCGCTTGTACGTGTACGTGTTTTTCTCAAAAACATCATTATAATTCTATAAAAAATACTTTTCCAACTATACGCTCATTATAATTATGCTTTCTTTTTCTTATGGATTCATAAGCGCGAGAGAAGTATACTACTCGCGAGGCCTCTAAAAACACTAGGCTCTGGACGTAAGCTCCGCTCGCCCTACCATAACGACGATACTGATTATCGGACTAAAACGAGACCGACGACGATGGCGCCAAATTACTTTTTTTGTACAATCACGTTTCGATGACGGCAACGGCATGTGCATATAATAAACAAAAAACGAGAAAATAAAAAACCGGTACGCGTTCTTGGCATCGAGGGTCGGTTCTAACGTAAACTACCTGTTCTGCGGTTTAATCGGACTTAATATTAACAATGCCTATACCTTTTCATTAATATAGTACAATAAATCTCACAACCCGCAGGGTATGCTCTTCAAAGACTTAAACGCATTCCATTACATTTACCCCACGGCAGTTGATTAACAAAAATCAAAAGAAACGGCGTTGGTGGTCAGTCGAGTAGACCAAAAAAGGGACAAAATGACATATGTGGTATACCAAGAAACGATCACAATACGTATACATATAGACAATGTATACAATTTTATCTCCTGAAACCGAAAATAAATACGTTTTGTCCTTCGGACAGTCGAAATTTCGATATTGTAAATCCGCGTACAGTTTACATTGTGTTGTATTCGGAGGAGGAACTCTCGCATCATCGACAGTACTCTTATTATCGTGCAGTGCGTCATTGATAACAGACGGTTTTATAGCAAAAGACATCGGAAACCGCAGAACTCCGTCGCCGTAATATATTTCTTCTTCGTCACACATCTGGTTCTCGGTAAGATATTTTAAATATTATTCGTATATTATTTCAACAGTTATCACATATGCCTAAAAATTCTTCAAATTTGAACGCTAGAAGTTTTTTTGAATGATTAGCATATACTATAATGTCAAAATATATAGTACGGTAAAAAAATTCCTTCTAACCCCTAACCTCCTGGCTTTTCATTCAAAATGCATGTAACGATTATTTAAAATTCCGAAAATCTCTACCGTCACGAAAATCGGTATAGAAATGATGAGAGAGTGTGATGGGTTGATAGTCGAAAACGGTCAAAAATACATTTTGATGATCAATCTATAAAATTACGCCATGTATAACAATATTTGTATATCTGATTCAGATATACGATAAAGAGTAGTATTCTGTATTTAGGGGAAAAAATTGACAATAACGAATTTTATTGTCGTAAGCTTCCGTTTTCGGTACATTTTTTCCAAAATTCTTAGAAAAACTATACGGAAAATAAAAAAAAAAAAAAAATAGAAATCTTAATTACTCACCAACTAGACGACATTTTATTTCAAAAAAGAATATAAGATACTCTCTTAAAAACCGGAGTAAGATTGCCGGTATTCCTTTTTTTATATTAATTGTGTAAACTTTTCCGATTGACGAAAATCGAAATGGTACCAATTATACTCAGCTAAACACATTGTTATTGGCTTGAAAACGCTCAAACATATTTTATCAGACATAGTATTGATCATTCTTTGAACTACAATGAAACAATTGACCTCTTTGCTTCAAAAAAATCATAAAAAATTTTTTTTTAAGAAATACACTGTTTAAACACATTTTGTGTCTAATATATATTTTTTTTTATTTAACTTATACATTATAAAATGCAATTACAAAGTATTAAAGAAATATTAAAAAATACCTACATCTTTAAGCAAAACTTGTGGTGGTGTAGGGAGTTATAGTATACCATTTACATGATTAAATTACATATCGTAATAAATAATTATAAAAAAAACAATTAATTTATACAATATAAATAAATAAAGTATTATGAACAATTTAATTATAAAACTTGAAAAACATAAAATATTTATATAATGTATAGAGTACCTATTTATTAATAATATACAATATTTTTACTAATGTATACATTACAAATTGTATTACTGCATATGAAAATGCATCAGTTAAATATCATTTCTTATTACAGTACGGAAAATAGCCGAATCAGAATTTTCTTTTAGATTCTGAGCGTAGTGAGGGGGCTATTGGTTTTACTAAGATGTTCATTTCTTTCTTTTCTTTGTTCTAGTCTGTGGACACGTTTTTTCTCAGTAAACTTGCTCCGATTTTTACGTGTTGCAACTAAGTAGGTAATAATAATAATAAATGCCATAATTAATTGCAGCTAATTGAATTCCTATTTACTTTATATAGATCACGTCTTAATTTAAAGAGTCTGTTTTTTTTAAAAATTATTAATAAAACTTGTCTCAACTAATATAATAATCATTGATTTAAATAATTACTTACGTTATATGTAGTTTTAATGACAAATATGATTTTATTTTTATCTTCTATACCAATATACCTTTAGTTCACCACTTAATTTTTTTCATATACACTTATTATTTGTTATATTAATTTTCTGTTTTATTATAATTATTAATTACTAACTATTTGTATTTTATGTTTTTGATTTTAGTTTCAAAATGGATTTGAACATACAACCTGATACGGACTTGCGAGACAAAATTGAAAACTGTTTGAATGCAAATACTGCAGAAATTTTAAGACTGTTCAATCAACATAATTCAAACTATTTGAAAACCAAAGAAAAAATTATAAGGCCTAATAATGTATCATATATCAGTAAATTTGATTCGATAGTTATTCAATTAATTTCGGTGATAAGCCCGAAATTTAATTTATCCAATAATGATGTAATTAATTTAAAATTATGTAATAATTTAAGAAATTATAATAATTATATTGTTCGTATGGATAATATATTTGTGGTAGATTGTACACAGAGTTCTAATATAAATAATTCTGAAGGTGACAAATTATTATCTTGTCATCTTCAAAATGATTACCAAACTACTACATCTACCATAGCAATATTAGATGACCAAATAGTACTCTTCAATAATGATATGGAACTTTCTGTAATTGCGTCAAAACAACTGCAGGCCAATACACTAAAAGTGATTTCCGAATTTAAAGCACCTATTTTATATAAATTAAAATTTAGTTATAATGAACATAATACAATTGAAAATATCACAGTCCACATAGAAGATGACATTTGGCTTTCTTACCAAGTTCAAAATACTTTAGTGAGAACATTTGTTAGTATGGATTATCGTGAAATTAACGAGGTTCAAAAAATTTTCCCCGGATACTGCTGGAATTTATTCATCTCTCTAAAAATTATTTTGGGCAAAGAATTGGATGAGAAAATAGGCTTGACCAATGTGAGTGATCTCACCAGGATTTTCATACCGCATATATGGCTGTCCGATATTGGGATAAATGATTATTTTAAATTAATAGAAGCTAGATCGCCTGATGATGTTCAAGTATTTGATACCTATTTATACCAATGTCATAGTACCAGAATACTCTCAAATTTGTTTAGACTAAGTCATAGATATAATTCCGTTTTTTTATATAAAAAGTTATTATTTCCAATTAATTTGAAAGAAAGCCATTGGATATTCTATTTTATAAATTTAGAAACTAAGGAGATAATTTTATTTGATAGTTTTAACATCCAGACACACCCAGAATATGAGTTATCTATAATTTTACAATATTTAGATATTCAATGTCTTTTATGGAACGGTATAAGATTAGATATTAAAGAATATACTTTCAGATGTGGCCAATCACCCATACAGAGTCAAAATAATACAACAGATTGTGGGGTGTTTGTATGTGCGACTGCAGAGGCTCTCACACGAGATGCACCCCTCGACTATACCGAAAATGATATCTTATTATTAAGGCAAAGAATAGCATACGAGTTAATTATAGGAAAACTCTTATTTTAGGTTAGTTTCATGTCAGTTATTTTAGTTCAATATAATAATTACTTAGTCATCATGTTCATTCCTATTTGTTGTTAGATATTTAAGTGAAGGCTTTAATAATTGATAATTCTCAATCCTACTCGTATGTTACAAACTATATTCTAAATATAAATAAATATTAATTAATCATGAATTTTACAATCTCTTAAAGCCTACTACTATTTTAATAGTGTAAATATTATTTTTATTGTTTTTAAAATTATTATATTTTGAGCATTAGTTATTATTGATATCAGGTCATTTTTATGTTTAACCTATAATTTTTTTTGTAGCTTATTGTGTTGTTTGTATTATATTTGTTTTTATTTTATTGTAATTATAATAATGTTTATAAAACAAATTAATAAATGGATAAGTCAGACTTAGGCTTGGGTCACACTATGGCGGTTTGACCAAGTGGATTTAAACTTATTATTTTATTCATATTATATTATTTTATTATTACAAAATTAACAATGTACCCATTGCTATGTACAAATAAATTGACTTTGTTATTTTCTCCATTATTATTACTATCATGTTTTTATATAATTGTACCTGTTTAAATCTTCCCGATAAAAGTACTGCAAGGTTAGTAAACAATTGCGACTAATCTAAAACCAGACTTAAAAAAATGTACAGGTTGTAAAAAAATTAACTTTGGTAATAATATTATGTTGATAATAGATACGAATATCTATCTTATATATTTAGTATGACACATTATATTGCACCTATATTTTTTCATTAAATGCTTACTTTTGTCTCTAATTTTACATAAAACTTCTCTGTTGTGAACTCTAACGGACTGATCCTCATCTCTGAAGATTCTCGTATTCAATAAAATAAAATTCCATTATTAATTTGTAATAACTACCTATAATTTTATATGTTTTTTTATTTAATAAATTCACAAAAATAACGTGTGCCATAATAGTCATGTTTATCAAAGGTCAATTTTTAGTAACCGAACATTAGTAAACACTCTTACCAACTCAGAATAGACGGTTACAAGTTTCACTAAACAGTATACTAGAAATAGCAATCAGGTTACAGTAATTAACTCGCGAAAATGTTATCAGTAAATAGTTTACTCGCGGTTCCAACAACAAAACATGTCTGATTGGTCTATGATACTTACTTTTTCCTTTTTTTTTCATCTTCCATTATACACTTGCCAATCATCATGTATTAATGACTCTACCGTATTCCAAAAATGTTCTTTTTCATCCCTCTTTGAATACATAGGTAAATCATTACACCATATCCATTCGAAAGATTCTATTTTAGAAATAAATTTCTCAGTATCAATTATTGCACACGTTGTATATTTGTAAAATACCTATTGTGCCTAAGCGTACGGTTTTATGGCTATAGTGTGGCACTATTAATAGAAAACAACGTGTTTTGGATTTTATTATACGCGCGGTCGCGTATTAGTATATATTATAATATAAGTAGATATCCTGCCTTCTCAACGTTTCCACTACAACATTAGCCCATCCGTCGCGTGCTTTAAAGTATGTCCGTTTTTTTTAAAATGATTTTTACTATTTTTTCTTTTATGAAAAACATATATTCTCTTTGTGATTACATTAGCCACTGAAGAAAAATCACATTTTTCCTATGAAATAATAGTCATTCAAATAATTTTGACTTTTATACGTATTATTTGTTTGCTTTTAATACAAGTATGTCATCTATATTTAGCCTGTCGGTTGACGCTGGACATGAGATGATAAAAACCTATGTTTGTAGTTTTAAACAATTCAAGAGTCAGTAAGTTATATTATAACATAACTTACTTATGTTAAAATATAGAACATTTTAAAATGATTTATTTTGGTACTTCCATAGTTTAAAAAGTAATAATACAAATTTAGTTATTATTTTTTAAAAGTGTTTATTTTAGGGAGGGCTTATAATGATGTGTTTTAATGTTACATTGTTGATAAGTGATACAATTTCCACATCTTGTTCTCTGATTTATCAATTAAACAGCGTGTCGTTAGCACAATATTTTCCACATTATTTGATACAAAATTTAAATCTTATCTATTCACTAATTATTCGGTGTATATCAGGGGCATGCGGCTCACGATAGATTTTAATACAGCCCTCACTTCAATTTAAAATCATCGATTAATTATGTATAATATTATGAGAAAAAAACATGTATTTTAAGAATATAAAACTACAAAATATTAAAAATTTAATTATTTTAACATTGTTTTTTTATTATAAATAAATATATTTTTTCTTATAATTATAAATAAAATGTAATAGTTCATCAAAGTATCTCTATTTAATATTCACTATGGTAAAAATTATAAATAAAATGTATTATTATTAAAATGTATGTGGCCCACAATAACTTCTGCTTACATGGTGTAGCCTAGTCTTTACAAAAGGTTAGACACCCCTGGTGTATATCATATACACGTTAAATTTTAGTTAATATAGTTGACTTTGTATTTTATTGGTTAAAATGTACAAAACAAAATAGATCACCCAAAAGGTAAGGTCGTCATTTCAGTTTTTTTTTCCGGATGTACGAGGTTTTAAACAGATTTTAAAGTCCACTAAATACATCTACAGCTTTTTCTAAATCGATATTATTTACTTTTTCTATTTCAATATTTAACACCATAAGATTATTATGGAAGGAGAACAAAGAAGTGTGTAAATATGTTTTTAAAATTTAAAATTGTGAAAAAACTTATCATTTGATGCCATTGTAATTGATTAAGTTGTGTAATTGGTGAAACAATTGTCAATGTTTCCATAAAAGTGACCGTTCACCGTTAAAAAGCGAAGTTATCCAACTTTTTACCATGTGATTCCTTAATTATATTTGTATTCAATAGGTATCAGGTATGTCTGGTAGATTATAAAATATACGATCTATTTATTTTTACTAAATTACTTGGTAGCACTATATTTGTTTATTGATAGTAAAACACCAATATTGTTAATGTAGAATTATAATTTAATTATAATTAAATACAAAATGGCATATTATTTCATTAGGCCAATTGGGATTATTTTAAAAGTAAGGGGTGCAACCGCACACCCTCCCAAATGATGCCCTTAACAAAAGGTCCAAAAATAAATATTAAATGCATTGTAGTATAAATTGTATATTGAGTTTGATATTCATAATACTAATTATTTTAATAGTTTTTAATATTTAGTATAAATGAAGGTATTATATATATTATGTTAGTATTGTTAGTAAAATGTGTCAACGTTTCCGCTGAAATTAATAAAGAAGGTTATTTAAATAATTCGGGAAAAATCAATTTTTAAATCAATAAAACCCGTATAAGCTAACTAACTATATTAAATAATATTATAAAGATAAAATTTCAAAGATTTTTATCAAAGATAAAAAAAAAAAAATTATTGTGAATATTATAATATTATCTAGTATAATACACGGTGCACGTGGCTGGTTATTTTTGATTTGGTCAGACGAATAATCTACAAAATGTTCAGCTAAAAAATAAAAAATGATAACTCATATTTTTATATGGAAATAATGAATTCAAAACCCAAAATAAAAATAGGTCTTGTTCATCTTGCCTCTTATATTTCACAGATATCTTCTCGCCACCACATCTTTAGGTTAATTTGGTGGACTAAATTGTATTAAACCTTATCTCCCTCCCCCCCCAAAGAAAAAAGTCTTAAATACACCACACTCATAATGATAGTAATTTGTTGTCACACATATTGTATATCTTCCTCAGCCATGGTCTTTTATTATATATTTTCGTAAAATATACGTTTGGAAAATAGAGGGTAACATAAAAGAAGAAATAAGTAAATTGACATATAAGTTTCAATAAAAGGGGTCTCACAGCGAAAAGTTGTTGGCAAATTGCTGACGGTGATATGACTGGTGGCGAAAGGATAGCGTTCGATAATAATTAATAAAATAGAGTGTTAATTTTACCTCCTTGGCTTGGGTGTTAATGCACGCCATCACTTCGTAAGCATAATCGCACGTTGCGGCTTTGGCTAGTGGTACTCGTTTGGCTGAAATTATACAAAAAAAAAAAAATACACTAGCTATTTATTTTATATACTTATGCTGTTAAAATAGCTAATTACTTGACGGACGAAAATATTTTTATTATATATTAGATTTCCTGTTTTCCCTAAGTGTTTCCCAGCCATAAACAACAAGAAAAATCGAAAAATAATCTCCACTAGTACCAATAAGATTCAGAATACTACAAAAAAGTCGACTTCTCCGTTTTTAAATGAAGCAAGATTTCGGATGGAAAAGTTGTTCAGGAGAAAAAATAAAAAGATATAATGATTATTGATTAAAAAAAAAATACAAAATTGCACACATAAAACTAATAGGAATGCCTCGCAGCGGTCAAAATCTAAATAAAAATATAATAATAATTGAAAAATAATGAGATCGACTTACATTCATCAAAGCATTTGCTGTTGATTAATAGAATCTTATCTAAAGGCCATTCAGGCCAGTACTGTTTTAAGGCCAATTCTACGCCTTTCTTGTTGTACGTGCCATCGATGTTCAACTAAAATGATAAAATCAAACCATTTAATTTATACGCGTCGATAGTGAACTTAAATTATAATTAGGTAAATGATTTCGAAAAGAAATTTACCAGTTTTAATTTGTTGATCATGCATTTCATTAAGCACTGAAAAGAAGTAATAAAAAATCAGATATTATACATTTAATATTATATTTTAGTGAATTAGTTTTCATAAGAGAAGATAGTTGCATAAACTGCAGCAAAGCTGTCTTGATCAATATTACATAAGTCTTATTTTTTTGATTTTCCGAGGAGTTTTCGAAATAATAGGGATAAAGTGATAAACCGAAAGAATATTATAGGTAAAACGGCAAATATTTACAGTTCGCCGCGGCGTTTTCGTTTTAATTTTTTTAAATTTTTGTTTACAAAGTTTTCTGCCAGAAATATTACTCCAATAGAAAAACGACAAGAAAATTATTTTGTTCCTTTTAACACATAGCCACTGACAGGTAAAGTCATTTTTTGATTTCTTAAGTATTTTTATAATTATTAGTAAATACCAAAAAAGACGAAATATATGATTTTTTTCCAAATTGACATTACGATTTGCACTCAACTTATACATTTTTTACCACTAAGTATAATTTAAAATGATCTTTATATTAATTGTTTAAGTATTTCCGTTCAGCCAAATAATTTTAGTTATATTCAACCAAATAAGAACTAAAAAAAATCTTAAATGCCTGTACAGTGTACATAGTTATTCAAACATTGGTAGAATATGTTGGTGTAAAACAAAACAACGAAATTATAATAAGGAAACCGTCTATGCCGTAAACCTTCCCATGACCAAAAAAATTATTTTGTCGGGTTTTGATTGGAGAAAGATTTCTAGTAGATAAATAAGATAAGTTGTTTATAGACATAATAAATGAAAAATCGCACTTATAGTAAAACCAATACATTTATCGCTTTGCTCAGAATAAAAAATTTAAGATTTTATTTTTAAGTAAATGATAATCTTGTATTGCTCGTATTTGTATTTTATTAGGCATTCATAATACATTTTATTATAATGTTTCAGAAACGAATCTGAAACGATTTTAAAGGATATATAAAACATATTTTTATTACAAATTAAAACTATAATATTTGACTCAGTTATTTTGCGCCGTGGCAATAGAAAAATAAAATATATATTGTAATATAATTATATAAGTACAAATCACCTTTCCAGATTGTGTGGTAGGAACTTGATAAGCTTTCGCCACAGCGAGGTCAGCTGAAAAAAAATATAATATTTTCGATTTATTCCAAACTGTAATCGGTATATCTATCAGTAATCTATAGAGATAAATAGCAGTTTTTTTTTTTAAATTTAAATTTTACTAATTTTTTTTCTATGGCACGTATTTTATGGATTAGCTAATACACGCGATATTATTATAAAATATGAAGGATAGTGGGTAAAATCCAGAAAAGCCACTTTTTATAAAATATAGACAATTTTCTGTGATATTTCAATTCAATTGTTATTATGCGTTTCAACCATAATTTAATTCCGTTAACTATGTTTCAAAGTTTGACATTTAACCTAATCCAAAATTTTTAATTTTAAAAAAGGAATTTGTACGTTTTGTGATTATAAACGTGTTTTCTAGATTTTTCTTTGTGCCATTTATATATACTCGTATTATTAACTCGAGAACTTTTAAAATACATTTAATTACAATAATATACATATAAAATTATATTGTTGTATTTTGGACGAACAATTTACTGAATAAAAACTGAAACATAATTTTTATTTTACCTACATTTACAATAAGTTGAATCAAGTAGAAGGAACAAAATAATACTTTGCAGTACTACGTAATGATAATACAGTGGAACCTTGATAAGTCGATATTCAAGGGAAATGAAATTTGTTCGACTTACTAAGGTGTCGTGTTCGTATTATAGTTTTTAATTATTTTATAGTATATGATGTACATTGTACGTATAATTACAATGTGTATTGTTATTATTATTATTTTAAAATTGTGTTACTAAAAATGTATGATGAAAATGTGAGTAAATACCAAATTAATATAAACAAAACAAATTACTAAAAATAAAAAACATATATATTATAGTGTTGCAACATTACAATGCAACTTTACATTTGCTATCTTACTTTGATTTAGAATTTGAGAGTACATGCTATTATCAATAGTATTTTCTACTATATTTAGAGCAGAGTATAGTTTATGGTCCACATTAGTTGATTACTATGTATATAAACGCATATATATACAAGATTAGGTTAAAATATGGGACACACAAGCCAATTAGAAAAATTAAATTAAAAAATTATCTGATTATCCATATATATTCGGAATATAGAATATTCGAGTTATCTATAGTTTTTCTTTCTGGTAATCAAGGTTTAAGCAAGAGAATGGCATTTATTGCCACTTACTAAGGTTTTCGGCTTATTAAGGTTCCACTATATGTTATTTTTCGAAAGAGATATATTATAGCGTTTGCAGCTGTTTTAAACTTTTTTCAGACCAGTTTGTACTATTTTCTGTTCAATAGAGAAACAAGAATTAAAGAAAAAGTGTATAATAATTATTATTTCGTTTCGAAAATCCCTTTACGTAGTTAGAAAGAAAATTTGACCAGGCGTTTGAGAACGAAAAAAAAATGGTAAAATACGATGGATTGCTAATAGTTGTCCATCTACATCGACGCTAGTAGATGATATTAAACACAATATAAAAAATTACACAGAATGATCAATCTATTGTAGGACATTCATCATTTCAGAAAGTATTAACATTTTTCGGGATTTGATGTATAGAAAATTTTAAAAAAAGCAGCTCTACAATTTTAAATTTATGTCATTTTTTTGACACCCTTATTTTTAGGGGTGAAACCACTACCTACATACTTTTGATATTTAAATGGCAACTTATATTAAAATTTTCATTCCGTTTTATTAATGCACCACTACTTTCCTTTGACCCAAATTTAAAAGTGGAATATCTCGTTCATGGATTGATGGAAATCAAAATTATCAACACTAAAATTTATTTTAAACTTATACTCCATCTATTAATGGAATTTTTAACTTGGATTACCCTTTGAAAATCTAAAGTAGATAGTGGTTTTATTACGAAAATTAGGATGACAAAAAATAAAATAAATGTAAAATTGTAGATCTTATTTTTTTTTAAATGTTCTATAAAACAAATTCCGAAAAACGTTAATACTTTTCGAGATAGCGAGTGTCTTACGATAGATTGTTTCATTCTGTATATTACGATCGTTGCAATATATGTATATTTTTAAAAATTTTTACCTGCGGACGCATGACAGGCTCTTCCGAGTGCTTCAATTTGGACTGTTGTAAAACGAGCCTAAAAACATAAAAAAAAAAAAAAATTATGAGTATAAGTCGCACTTTGTAGTAAAAAAAAAAAATAATAATAAATTGAGTTTATTACAGTATTTTTTTTTACTTTTCATAACAATGTATCAATACCTATCAAATTTTAACGAAAATTGTAAATATTACGGCCTTTCAAAAAATGTATAACCGAACTTTTCCCCGAATCGTTTTCGTTAGCAATATTTTATCGTTACTTAAGAATATAAATTAAATAACTTAATGTTTTCTATTTGTGCAACTTCACACCTACGAGAGTGGAACACCCGTTATTAGTACGAGTACTTTTTTGTATAGCTACAGGACTCTAAAAAAATCGTTTTCTTAAAAATATTGCGCTACTTTTTTTGATTAAAAAAAAAAGAAACTTTTTGGTATTTCGGTAAGTAATATTTCCCATTTATGAATACGGAGGTACCTACCTACTAAAAATTTATTTACTATATGGCTACAAATTATTTAATGTATACGAGTGTATACTTACAGAGACATAGTCCGGAGTCGTCAGGACTAGAAAAATTACGAACGGTACGACGACCACGGCGATTCTTGGCAAAGGCATTTTTGCAGAGACAATTTGAATGACTGTGTGTGTGTGTATGTGTGCGTGTGTGAGGATAATATTATTGTGACGGTGATGGTGGTGGACTGCTATAACGACGACTGTCCGCTTTGAATCGCGCAAACGGAAAATGATAATTGAGAGATGTTTGACCGGTTTATATACGAGGCAAATCGGTCGTCGCTAGCCGGATACAGACATTTGAACCTAGACTAGGAGTTTAACAGGACGCATGAAAAAAAAAATAATAAATAATAATAATAATAGCGATATTATAATCATTTATTCGTTTTAATCATACGCGTGTGTGCAGTTAGTTTAATATTTGTCTACGGACGTGTGTGTGTTTGGACGCGCGCCTGAGTGCGTGTTGGCGTGTGAACGGATTTGATACAACGACGTGCGTGTGTGTGCGTGTAAATGTTAGCTTAAATAATACCACTTTATATTACTTTAAATAATACTTTTGACCTCGACGATTTATCAAATAATAGAATTGATACTCGCATATAAAGAAAAAAAAAAATACATGTTAATCACACTAAATAAATATTACAATGTTGGAACGATAGAGTAAATTGGAACACGGAAACACGTTATTAAAATGTCAGCACCATCATAATACTATTTTATTTATTTATTCACATAATAAAATATTATTTAATAGAGCTATATTAACGGCATTCGTTATTCCAAATCACGCCGTTTTTTTCTTCTTCAATTGAAATAATTCTAGTCAAGTAATCTGTATATATTAAAACGTTGATAATACGAGTATCTATTACAGAACAAATTTTTTTTTTTTCGTTTTACCGAGTATATTATAATAACGCGAAAAAATATATTATATTAGATAATATAACCATTCTGTCATTGAACTTATCAATCATTTTTTTTTCTCTTTTTTACAGGCAAGGGCAAATTATAAAAAAAATAACTATCAACAACTGCTATGCGTTTTAACGACAATACTCGATGTTCCAAGTATCCGTTTTTGATTGAAAGCAAAAATACTACTACTATCGCCTTTCCGTACCCGCCGACCGTCGCCGTATACATACGCACATATGCCTACAAATACACACACACACACACACACACACACACACACACACACACATCTTCCCCCCCGTCTATAATACACACACGGCCGATCGCTCTCCGAGAACGAAAATAATGTATACGTGTGTATATCGTATACCGACAGCGGCGCGCGTTGTGTTTCTCGTCGGCGGGATCCTGTACGACCATGCATTACGAGTCGGTCTCGCGCCAAATCTGTGTACCGTGTACGCAATGCGCGTGCACGCAGCGTATGTATTTTAATAAGTTATTATCGTGGTTCCGAACAGTATTTTTTTTCGTCACGTACCATCGGCAATCGTTATTAACGAGCCCGCCGTACCCCGCCGTACCGTCCGCCAGGGGCGGTCAACGCGTACCGCACGTCACCGAATGTCGGCGACACGCGATACGCGCGTATATAATTGCGCGTTCGCGCGCGTTACCGTACGCCGTCGAACAACCCGAATCGCCAACCCCCCCCCCCCCCCCCCCCCCCCCCCCCCCCCGCCGGACGACGGTAGGACATTGTTCCGCGGCCGCGCGCTCGCCTCCTCTACCCCGCCCGTCTACCCGCCGTTCGACGGTCGGTTTTCGTCAACGGCAATACAATCGTTATCGCACAGGTACAAAGGTCGAAAACGCGATACTCATTTGCACGCCGTCTATTGTTGTAATCCGACAAACAAATATCACTCGCAGTCGCACGCGACTTGTTACCCGTACGGGATACGACCGTCGTAGCAAACCCCCGTCTCCCGCCGCACCGCCGTCCGGCATAATACGAACATTTTTCTCCATATCCGTATGCCTGCACGAATTATAACCGTCGGCGACAACGGACCTCTCGGCCCTCTACATTTTCGGCTGTGTTGCGCGCACCGCGGTTCCCGTTCCGAGAATCTAGAACGAAAAAAATGTCTATTTCGCATACCGGCCGCACGCGCATCACGCGTTTCTCGCCTGTAAGGACCCGTATGTGAAAATTTCTCGTTCTCGGTTTTCCTGTACGATCGTGCGCAAATTCTGTCCGCGGACGTAAACCGATTTTCGCAGGCATTGGATCGATAACGATCCGATCGTCTAGTAGGGATATTACTGCGAACCAGCGCGCTCGTCGTCTTTTCCGGTTTCCCCATCGCTTTCGTTTCGTGTTGATTCTTTTAAATTCTTGTAATACGACGTTTTCTTTCCTCCCCCCCGCCGCCGCTTAAAAATGAATACGTTCGAATGCACCATTTTGATATTAAAGACAACTGTTTTTAGGAAAAATTACCTCAGAATATGAATATTTCAAAATGTACCTCTTATTCGGTTTGCATCAATTTGACCATATCGTTATAATTTTAATGAAACATGCATTGGTGATTCTATCGGTAAACTATTTAAAAATTCTAATGCACCACGGGACTAATGCAATATTGACAAAACAATACATTTAGTAATTACTGATAGCTGCTAGGTATTTGTAGTGGCGGATATTGTACTATAGTTCTTTCAAAATACTTAATATAGACATACACAATAAGTTTAGAAAAACATATTTAATGTATACACAATCAATTTACATTAAAGTAGGTTACATTAAAAAGAGGCCGTTTGGCGACGAGTGGTCTTGGCTTTTAGCTGCCGTAGTTTTTTCTTTAAAATTAAACATTTAAATAAACCGCGCGTCCACGTATGTTTAATTTTCGGCCAGTAGACGCTTGCTTCAGGCTTGCTGAAATTAAACGTTGGATTTCCAATGTTCATATTCACATTAAGGGGACCGGCCGATTTTTATAGCGGCCATTCAATCATTGACAGTTGACGCGTGAAGTTATTATTTTTTGAATTTGTAGGTATCACCTAATTGTTAAATTTTATTTCTTTTTTTTTTAAATGCCGTTCGATACCGAACATTTTATGTTTGAGATCTTAAATATCGCGAAATATCTTGTAATACAAAAAATCCATGTTCATGTTCCGCCTCATGTATAGACAAACCGCTGATGCGGTCGCGGTCGGAGAAGCGGCCAAAATCAACGGCCATGCGCGACCTAACCGTCTCTTGTTTAGCGACAATAGTTAAATAAAATTTAAATGCATAGTCCGAAAAAATTGGCCTGTCTAAATTTTGACTATTATTATTATTATTTTTGGTTGTACTTAACAGGTCTTTAAGAATATTTTCAGGCGTCAACGCTTTGACTATATTTATTTTAATTACAATTTAAAGTATATAAATACAAAATTTTGTCTTTGTTATACTATTATGATATTGAAATCTCATAAAAACAAATTTTAGTTCCAAGTTTACTATGCGAATATTAATTCCTAATCATTATTCAATTTTATTGTAATGACATAACACGCATATACTTATTATATGCCGTGAAAATTCTATAGTTTAAAAAGTGCATATAAATGTGCTTTATAAACCAAAATAGTTTTTTTTTATTACAGCCGGGTGGTGACAGATCGCTCTGAATCTGTTAACTAAGTCTTATAATTAATATTGTTTTTTTTTTAATTTGCACTACTATTTATTATTTAACTTTTTTAAAGCTTGTAGTAATTTATTTATAATATATTTAAGGAACTACCTAATTAAACAAAAATACCATATTGTCATTTTGGGCATCGGAGCCATCCCTGTATGAAATTATATCATAGTCAAAATTATCCAATAACTTCTTAATTAAATTTTTATGCAATCGGTTATTGGGCAATACCCCTAATAATTCGAGAATATCGAAGACATAATGTTTGGCCTGAAACTAAAAAGACGTGACACATTATAGACATCATTTTTATTTCATTAATAAAACCAGAAATAATAATCGTTTTACAATACCAAAATTATTACCTATATTTATCAATTCTTATAATAATGTATAACTTATAATAGTTATACTTAGGTATTTGTTTAATTCATTATACAATTTATACGCTACTATGCATTAATATTTAGAGTATTGAATAATTATTATTGTATAATTAGATATCTAATTCATAGGGCTCGAAATTGTTGTAATAAAATACAGGAAAATTATGTGTCCATAAAAATACAAAGTTGAAAATATAACTATCTACAGTTTTATTTTTTACATATGTTATTAGGTTTGGAATTAAAATTAGTGATATGCCTCGGATAAACAGTAAACACCCAACAGATGTGTTGGTAATTTAGGTTTTTTATCCAACAGACATTTTGACCACTTTTTTTATTTATAAATCCGAAATTTACATTGTTAATTTGTTTAGTCTTATTTCTTATCAAAGTACCTATATATTTACATATTGTTTATAAATTCAAAAAAATTGTGTTATTATTGGCTTTTATTTGCCTGTTATTAATTTAAATAATATTTAATTAATACAGTTATTTACTATAGTTTTATTAGTAATTAGTAATAGTAATAATAGTTTAATATTTAACCCTGCAATATTCCAGTCCCAGGTTCCTTAATGTATTATTAATGTATTTGTGTGTTTGTGTGCGATAATATACCTTAGGTATTTAAGATTACTATTGTAATTAAAGTTTGTCCTAAATCGTATTGTAACTAAGAATTGTTATTTTCAGTTAATTTTGTCTGCATATATATATGTTTAAGATTTTAACTGTAGGGAGTGAACTACATGGTTTTACTATGGTGTGTGTGTACGTTTTAATTTTTTTTTTGTGTGTCTGTTTCTACCTTAAAACTTGATCTGAAGTATAAGCTATACTACATCACCTTTTCAAAAAATGTAATTTTCTGTTGTTGGTACATTGGATAGGTCATTTGATTTCCCAAGGCGTTTTCGAAATAATTAGAATAAATCCGAAAGAAATCTTAGAAATATGTTTTTAGATGAATGTTAAACACGTATTAAGAATTAATAAGTTCAAATTACACAGATTTGGGGTTCATAGAATTTAAACACTAATAATTTGTCTTTGTTTAAATAACAAATATAAATACAAATTATTTCTACAATTTTTGTATACTTATTTATAGTTTTTAAGATTAAATTTTAGCACTTATATATATACAATTTTAAATGCTATTAAATTAATTGCATTAATATTTATTTGAACGTACATTTTTTATCAATACCAATTGTAGTTAAGTTATTAGGTTATAAAATCAAATGTTCTTTTCATCAATATTTATATCATCTTTCAATTTTTTTTTTAAATAGTTTAATAAATTTGAGCAATCTATAAAGTACAATAAAATAATTTAAAAAGTAAAATTGATTTTTAATATTCATTCTGATTGAATTTCATAGAATTATTCCACATTGGTTATATGACTTTTTTTTTTAACATCATTGGTCTGATCACTGGCATATTGTTTCTAATCATTCCAAACTTTTCTATAGAATGATCATTTTTGGCAATTTTATTTTTCCAGTTTTCTCAAAATAAACTTATGGCTTCTTTGAGCACTTTACTTTTTAATCATACAAATTTTATATTCATCTGTAAAATTATTTACAATTACACATTATAATAAAAAGGAAATAACATAATTAAAAAAAAAATCATTATTGTCAGATATCCACAATAAGATACAAAAGAGTATTAATCACCAAGCAACCTTTGTTGTGTAATGTCTACTATGATTCATCATCTATTTGTGTACATTCTGTTAACAAAAGAAAAGTATACTTATCTAATCTATAATCATTACAAAATATAAATATATTAGTATTTATTATTAGCCTTTTAAAATATACAAACTTATGGAAGGTAATGAAACTAAAGTATTAATATCAGATTTTTGAGTGGTCAACTCTATTAAGTCATAAAGCAAGATTCCTTATTTATATTGCTAGAAATTAAATGTACAATAAAAGTAGTGATTTTAAAATTTGTTTCGGCCCAATATAAAATACTAAAACAATAAACATGGTTTTACAATGATGTTTATTATTATTTTTTTTTAAATTTGTAAATAACTTTTCTATAAGAAATATTCTTCCGATTTACAAGTGTAGCACTTTTTCAAAAAGGAAATTTCATTGTAGTGGTACTTTAAGGAAATTATTTTTCGATTTTTTAGTACTAAGTACTAAAGTACCATAGTACTAAATTAACCAATAAATCAACAAACATAATTTAATATTTGTACCAAAAATACCAAAAACTCTGTGTGAACTACCCTTTAGGTGTTAAATAACACACAGACCCATTGAATTTTTGAGATGGAAAAAATATTTTGCTCTGGGGCATACAATTTGAATGTATCTATAACTGTAGTAAAATAATTAACTTATCATTTTAATTGATTAATATTATGTTCTGTCTAGAAAGTCACTGTATCATAGACATCTGTGGATAAAATGCCAGTGTCCTTAATGTAAATATAAACATTGATAACACTATTGGGTCTTCCTATACATGAAAAAATGAATAAAATCTAAAAGTGAAAATCAGATTCTAATTTATTAATCTGTTGTTAAGAAGCTTACTAGGACACAATAAGATTATATATTGACATGTTTGATGCGATTTCAAAAACATTAATTTAGAGTCTGTAATACTATCTACAATCTACTTTAAATTTTGAGTCCAAAAAGTATACTACAATTGTAGATAGAAGAGTCACCTTAGTTATCCTTTTTCATTTATTTTCATTATATGATGTAGTTTTTATTTTGTATTGTAATACACTCAAGAGAAAAGTAATTTCCTCTTACTTTAAGGTAGTCAAATTATTATCCTTATTGCATTCTTCTAGATGAATCTTGACATCTCTAGTGAAACTCTTTTACAAGACACTGTATTACAATCGTTCTAAAAGAAAAAGAAAATTATATATACAAAAGAAAATTAATTAAAGATATAATTGGCAGGACATACTTGGTTTGAAAATCACATTGATTATTTACAGAAGTGCTCATACATTTACAATTATTAACTGCATCCTTATTTTGTGAAGAAATAGCGGCAGAATATTGCTATTTTATTGCTCTACGTGCATCTGCAAATGATAAAAATAAATAAATTATTAGAGAAAAAATATTTTTAAAAAACCAACCAAATCAAAACGAGTACATATTACCATATTTATTATGAAAATTAATTGATTATGCCAATCTTCTAGAAATTAAACTGGCTATTACTCAGAGACTGTTGATTGAATATGAATGTATGGTATATTAAAATCTTTAGAATTATATTTTTTAAAAAGTGGCTATTTTGAAAAGTTAAAAAAGTTTTTTTTTCAATGATTAAGGATGAAAAAAAAAAATTTTTCTCTATATATGTATCCCACTGACCCAAAAACCAGATTGAAAAAAAAAAAAATCAATGATGACTACATAACACTATAAGAGATCCTTATTTAAATAGACAAATTGAATTTCAAAAAAATATATTTATTTAATTTCTAAAAAAACTTAACAATGAAATTGTATTGTACCTATTTATTAAAATTTATTTTTTATCTAATTATTTTTTAGTGGATTAGTTTGCAATAAGCAATCACTACAATCTGCAATGTTTAATAGAGGAATTAATATTAAAGATGAGATTCCATATATGTATATTTATTGACCACTGATTTATTACAAATATTTGAGAATAAAAATCCTTTATAAAATCATTATGAAATAAATTTATATGACAAAATATTAAATATTAAGACAAATTTAATTTTTATAATTTCACAAATTACAATAGATTATATTATATAAAAAAATATTTAAAATAATGTTATTGAGAATTGAGGGGTATTTAAAATATCTAGTTGGTAAAAGCAAATATTTATAACTAAAAACTGTAAGTTATGCACTAATTAAAGCTATACAATTAATTATTTTTTTTAAATATTAATTAATTTAAATTTTACTAATTGTAATAAATACAAACAATTTAATAATCGGCTATATCTATTTGAAATATTGAACAAAAATATTAAAAGTTAACTTGTCCTATTGACTAAACCTAGAAAATATGTGTAATTATATCTTAAATAATTGTAATATTATTTATATTCAATATAATATGTATATAATATATGTATATTTTTTTATTGTTTGATATGAATACTTTTCTGTTTAACAAAAATCTGTATTTCTCCTTTGTTAGTAACTATGTATGTATCATACTAGACGAGTATCATATTTTACTAAAAGATCTTACAGTTATCTTTCATTTTTTAATTCTCAGTCTTTATTGAATATGAGATGCTATTTTTGTTTTGAGAGTTTGTGACAAAAAGTACAATTAAATACTACTAAACTTTAAGTACAGTTTTCTTAACTTATAGGATATGATAATAAACTTTGCAATTGGAAATAAAAAATAGGTATTGCTACTGAAATCAAAATTAGTTAAATAACTACCATAATTACCAGTTTTAGAAGTATTTAGGAAAGTGTTCACTGCTCAAAAAATGGTTACATTTTGAAAAAATGAAGATTTATATTAAATGATATTATGTATTCGCACATTAATATACATTGGACACACCAATATTAAATTAATGTTACTAAAAAAAAATATAAAATTTGTACTACTAAAATTACTACAAAAAAAAAAAAAAAAAAAAAACTATAGGTTCCCTACTAAACTAGAAATTTACCTCAATTTTTTTATGAAAAGCAATTCATCGAATAAATATTGATAACAGTGATAATTGTATACCATAGATAATATAATCGTATATCACAAAGGACGGTAGTCGAGTTTGTTTTAGTTTCTATCGGTTCAACTCGCTCGGGCGTGGTTTATTGTGTTGGTAGCAGACGTGAGTCACGACTTTTTGATCCATCATAGTATGTTTATGGCTCGGCCGGAAAAAAAGATTCCGCAACCTTTGTCGCCGAAATTTTGCCAGCAGCGTCGTCAGCCACCAGAGGGCTCTTCGGTATTTTGAATACAGTCACTGTCGGAAACTTTACGCTATAATGAAGTTAAAAATCCGAAATGTATTGTGTACGATGAAGCGTTCCGGCAAACAAGGCACCAAGGTTTTCTGAACCGAAATATTGTTGAAATCACGTCTAGATAATTCGGTTTAGTTATTGGTTTCGCCATCTAGTGGAATAAATGCAATACTAAATAACTTTTATTCATATTAAAACAATTAAAACATATTAAAACATGGTCGTGTTGTATATAACAAAATTATAATCTACCGCTACGCAGCGCCACTAAAATAGGAATAGATTGTACAAGCAAATTAGGCCAGTTGAACGACACTTGGTTGACATTGCGAACGTGAGTATCTCCTGACTCGACTGTGCATACAATTCATCATTACCGCTGTCGTTCCACAAGTCACAACACTTCAGCCGCCCGTCACCAACACTAATTTGTATCAGTTAATCTTAATTCGGGACTGACGGGGCGGTGCCCGGATTTCGTCGTTGACGCACAATAATATTTCGGTCGCCGTCCGAAATGTCGCCAATGTCACCGAATGTCAATGCAGTGTAATAATAATTAGTGCACGGTGTTTTAATTATTTAATAAACTATCTATTATTTGTATTGAATCAACTAATTAACCCGTTGTTTTCGTCAACGCGCCTATTTCGTAATAATAAATTATAGACGTACTTGGCCAGCTGTTGATTTTTACGTTGTAACTGCAGCCGTCCGCAGCCGTTTTTTGATAAAGTTATTGCTAGCTTGACTCGCAACTCAAGGATTTGATTCGGCCGGAAAAACTTAACATGGAGTTCAGTTATTTGTGTAATGGCTTGATATGTAACGTCCTGATTCAAGATTCCGTCACCCGCAAAAGATTGTCGACGGAAACGTACAGGACCATACTGAAATGTGCAATTAATGGTAAACCTGCCAAAGGATTCTCCATATTACTAAGCGACAAAAATGTTAAGAACAGAAAATATAACATCGACACGCTAATAGGTATATACACCGAGCAGGCGGACAATGGCATATTTGCGCTTGGTTTCCAAAATCCCAAGCATGATATAATGCTAATTACTGACAACTCGGGCATCGGTAAATTATTCGTGAAAACCCTGTTACGCGATGTTAAACGGTTTAATATACAATTAAGTTTGGACTTGAAGTACAATCCAGGTGTTAACAACTATTTGGGTCTGAAGCGTTTCGATCGTAATGCGCTAGACCTAGGCAACTTAAATGTACTAATTTTGGAAAAATGTTTTCTACCTCCTTGGACTAATTGTATCGGCAATTTGCCTATTTCATATTTAAGTTTGACACACAGTACTCTAGGAAGTAATAAAGACGAACAAGACGTCTTTTGGGATTGGATGTGTATGGATACCGTTGGTCAAACGTTAAAGATATTAGAAATGAACAAATGTGGTCTGAAATCGGTACCGTTCGAAATCTTGTACTTGAAAAATCTGCACACTTTATCCTTGGCCGAAAACCAATTGGTAAGTTTAGATACCTACTCACTTAATATTTAATAGATGATTTAATATTTTTATTTTTTTTTGACTGTTAGTCAAAAGACTGACAAAATCAACACGTTTCATTTATAAGATTTATAATACATTTTTTTTTCCTAAATTATACATTAAGGTACATATAATATATCAAGTATATACAGAGTGATTCAAAATTTATGTTAGGCTACAGTCATTTTGTCATATCAGTATTCAAAATAGAAATTAATACACAATATAAAAGTTGTTTATTTTATACAATTTCTTTTAAATTCATTACAAATGTAAAATGCATTTTTTTTTTCTTACAGTATTTTAGGGGTATGTTTTGGGAGTCAACTTTTAAAATTTTAAGAGAACCTAAACTTTATTACAAAAATATCTTCACATTATTTTTGTAATAATTTTTAATGGAAAAATTATATTTTTTTTTTTTAAAACTCTATGCTTGATGGCAGTTTAAAATTTTAGACATTGTCTTTTCAAAATTAGTATGCCACATTGTGTAATTGCACACGGGCTACTTATCGGTGTGCAATTAATATGCAATTTCTCTTTAAATGGATTTTAAACGTAGAATTTTGAATAAATTAATGTTATTTAATCATTAAAATGTATAAAAAAATATCTCAAAAATTGATCCCCAAAACTCGCCTCAAATACTGTAAAAAGTAGTTACCTACTAATAATTTTAGATGTTTATAAATCAAAAAACTTTCATGTTATATATTTTTCCCTATTTTGAATATTTATTGTTTGAGAAAAAATGAAGTAACATACATTTTGAATCATCCTGTGTTTATGGGATGATTAATTCAACATTATGTATGATGAACTTGAAACATTTTTTTTTAGTTTTACATAATTTTTAGATTGGGAGCATAGGTATCTATTGGTTTTACTATATTGTGTTATTTTTTTATTTTATTATTTTTTTTTTTGTGTCTGTGAACAACTTTTCTACCAGAAACCTACCTCCGAAGTATGGACTATAGCAGAATTTTTGAAAGAGAATTTTCTCACATTGGTGTATTGAGGAGGTCATTTTTCTGTTTTCTAATGGGTTTTTGAAATAATCGGGAAAAACCCGAAAGAAATATGTAGGTAAAACGGGAAATATTTACAGCACATCGCGGCGTTACTGTTTTCATTGTTTTTATTATGTCAACGCGATGTTTTCTATCAGAATTATTGCTCAAGTTGAAAAATGAAAAGTGACTGATTTTGTTCATTTTAATATTTCACCACTTTTTTCTTGGAGTGGTATTTTAAGGAAGTAATTTTTCGATTTTCTCAGAAGTTTTCTCATCAAATATAAAAAACCGAAAAAAAGGAAAAAAAACGGAAAATGTACGAAATTTAGAAGTTAGTTGAAAAATATTTCGGCCTTATTTTTTTGCAAACAATTTTTCTATTATCAATTTTGCTCCAATTTACAATGATACCACTTTTTCTGAAAATAAATCGGAATGAGGAGGTACTTTAAGGTGATAATTTTTTGATTTTCCGAAAATGTTCCAAATAAATGGGAAAAATCGAGAAAAACTGCAAAAAACGCAGGAAAAATAGGGAAATAGGTACAATATTAATTAAATATTATTAAAAAAAAATAAATAATGCCTATATGTAATTATTTTATCATAATTTGACATACATATATCGTTGACAATGCATCACTATTAACTGAACTCCACTCTGAATCGTTTTTTCGTTATCAATGGTTTATCGTTAGTCACAGGTATATACCTGTCAAACAACAATTGAAATTTACCATTATTGTTCGTGTTATTTTTTAAAACAACACATTATTTACATTATTTATTGAGCATTTTTTCGAAATATACGAAATATACAAAATATGCGAAATATATTTATGCCAATACTCACTATTAATTATTATCTAAAAATAAAATATAGATTAAATTCAAAATCAACGCTCCCAAATAGAAGAGCTCAACATAATTTCAAGTAGGTATGCAAGTCAAATATTTTCTCTTACATGATCATGTGTTATATTTTATCTATAATCTACATAAATTACCTAAATACGTATATACGTGTATACGATAGAAAATAATTTTCAAGTCATTTGAGTTGAATGTTTTCTACCAAATTTCTGTAGTTTGTAGTTGTATCTTAAATGCCAGTGGCGTATTTATAACTTTTTTTTTTGAGGGGGGGGTGAAAAGTTTATTACATTATGTATTTATATAATTTAATGACATATAAATAATATAAAATGAAATCAAGCTTTCTGTTCTTATTTGCTAAATCACTGATCTCAAATAAATACATTTTATAAAATTATCAGCATTCAAATACACTTTAAATGGTATTGCAATAGTGCACGTTTATTAAATATTTCAAATCTATGCTTTTAACTATCAAATTTGCATTTTACTAAAGCCCCAAAACTTTGGTTATTAATACCAGCAGCAGATTTAGCATAAGCAACATATACTTTACAAAAAGCACCATCTTCCTTTGCCAAGTAAGCTAACCAAGGTAAAAGTGATAGCCAATTAAATTGAAATCTACTTGTCTGGCCTTTTTTATTTTTATCATAAGTTTATTTATTAATTCAAAATTTAAATCGGGTTTCTAAAGATAAGTTAGAATTTCATTTATTTAAACTGATGTTAAATTTCTTGAAGTAAAACAATCTTTTATATTTATATTGTTAATATCTGGTGTAACAAGAATAGTTGAAATCACCTAGGCAATTGATGTTACATCAGTTGACATAGAAGAGAAAGATAAATATTGTGTATTAATTTCCTTTCAATAAATAAATTACTCGTGAAATAAGTTATATAAAAACGTTATAAAAAAAAATCCCTGGGAAGGTGGAAACCCCTTCCCCATCCGTAAATATGTCACTGCTTCAACGACAATTTTTATTTAATTATTTTATATAATTATAATAGTTAATGAGGAAATTAAGTTGGGAGCACAGATAATGTATAAAACAAATAGATAGTAGACTTTCGTATTATTATTGTCGCCAATAAAATATCCACCATCCTTATTTAAGAGGTGAATTTTAAATGGCTTATTTAAGCCTTACTTATGACTCACTTATGTTTTATAATATTTATAATGAACGATGTTATAATATTTAAATATTACCTATGTAATTATGTGTTCCTTAATTCATCTATGATGGCATCGATGCCATCGGTTTTGTTCCTTTTTAAATCCGAAAATCTCTGATGGCATCAAAGACGGCTTTATTACTCATCGTATTTCCAAGTCGGTTGATGAGATGAGGTGGACTAGATGCGTTTGTTATCTTACTTTTTTTCTATAGCTATAGCCTATAATAGTTACAATATTTAATTATTATTATTATAATTTTAGGTTTCATGATAATATTGCTTAAAACAATGTGCCTTTAATATTTCATGGCGCCATCAGTGATGCCTCTGCCCATGCCATCATAGATAAATTAAGGAACACATGGTATATCAGTTGAATTAGATAACGATTGGCAGCCATTTTGTTGGAGACATTATTTATATATATAGACTATAGGATATAGTCTTTGCATATAAAATATAATAGCTATAGTATGTAGTAATTGGCTATCTAGTATTTATATATACATATATATGTGGTTTGGAGTACGAACTAAGATAATATGAAGTGCTAACGGAATCAATATCTATGGTTGTGGTTGAATTTTGATGCGTAGTTTCTTAGTGGGGTAGGGCATAATATCAAAATGGTTTTTTTTTTGTAATTTACATTTACGGCGTAAAATGAGAGACGGTGTTCGAGTATTGACGGTGCTAAAGCATACGTGATTAAAATTGTATATTGGTCATTTTGTTTATTGAGAAAAAGATACCAAAATATTACTAAGATCATATTTTCCTTTAACTAAATTGAAATATGTTTTGTACCATGATGATGAATTGAAACCAATACCATAATCCGGTTTACTCAGTGAATTTCTTGAATGTGTAGTGCCACTCACACACTTATCAGATTGCCCATTTTCAATAAAAAAAAAAAAAGGGTTCGGTCAAGTAGATTCATACGTCATATGTTTATGATGTTTGATAATTAAATCGTTTTTTTTTTTTTTTTTGTTGTTTTTTTTTCTTATGTTTATTTTAGCGATTTCTCTTATCTTTGTCTAGACATTCTAAAATTTATATTTAGCTATATAATACCACATAAGTGTTCCTTGTATGTTTAATATTAAGGTAGTTATTTTATAAACATTTTTTGAAAACTATTAGTAGGTATATTGATGGAAACTTTTTTTTTTTCAGACTTGTATACCTTATTTCATTGGTGAATTAAAGAATCTCGACAGCTTGTTCATTAATAATAATTCTATAGCGTGTTTACCAATATGTTTAAACGAAAAAGGATTTAAAGATTTAAATTATTTCAACAATGAATTTGATGAAAGTGAGAAGCTCGTGCCAAACATGGAAATCCAGAATTTAGTTTCAAAGGATGAAATACGATTCTTACGAAGAAAAGGAACCCAACCTCATTATTCATTATATTATTTATCATTATTTACTATGATTAACAATGGGATAAAAATAAGGAGATCTAGTTTACCGCCCTGTCTATATAAAAAACTAAAAGACTATGGTGAAAATCTCGTCCGTTGTTATCATTGTTCGAAATTATTGATACCCGAATATAGTTACAGTTGCTTTGATCACAAATTGATTTACACAAGAAATCTAATCACTAATAGTGCTTTAAAATGGTTACAGTTTGAGTGTGTTTACAAATGTACTTTTGGAAGTGACATTATATACAATTTGTATTAATAGTAAAAATTAAATATTCATTATAGGTTATAGAGTTTTAATACATAATGTAGTACAGACAATTTTAAATGAAATCATAACTATAGGCGTTTACTGACTTTGCTGGCAGGGGGCAGAATATATATTATACATTATATGTAATATAATGGAATATTATTTTGGTTATTAATTATTACTTATTAGTAGGGTTGCTGAATTTTCCTATATATAGTACCTATATACTATATTGTGTATAGTTAGACTTCTACTTTGTCTTTATACATAAATATTATAAATTTATACTATTTAATACTTATGATATAGGGTGTCCCATGAAGATTTGACTATTGCAATAACTAGTTCAGTTTAATATTTTTAATATATATATTTTTTTTTATATATTTATTAAACCCTTGCGCATTGATTATTCTATTTTATATTTGTATACATTTTTAAAAACTTAAAATAAATTTTATAAAATTCAAGGTAGCCATTTTATAAATATATATTTTATGAGTGAATTTTGGTGTTATAAATATTTACTAATGATGAATGGTTAAATTTTTACAATTAATTTTTCATGAGAAAATTGTTGAATCAACTGATACTATTTAATAGTGGCAATAAAAATAATTTTATACTATCTTAAATTTCAAAAAATATTATCAATGAATTCAAAATATTTTCCATTTTGTAAAAACAATTTTTCAAATGTTTTATTTTTAGTTTTAAAAAATATTTAAAAAAATAAAATAGAATAAACATGATGCAAATATTTAAGAATTATAAAACAAAATAAAGTTACAAATATTGATCAGAACAAATTTATGGAATCTTCATGGGATACTCTGTATAATATGTTTTATATTGTTGTACAATTTTACTCTTGCATTACTCAAGTATTGTATTATAATATTATAGTTTTATGTGTGCATTTTTAAAAATAAAACCTAGTATTAATATTTTGATAAAATAATTATGCTATAACTATACAATATTAATACCTTACATGCTTAAATAATACTATGATAAGTTCATTATAAATAGGTGCAATAATTATGATGTATTTTATTTGAGTTATACTCAGGCCCATCATAAGATATTTTCCGCCTTACAGCGAAAATTTTATTGCAGTCTTTTTTTGACTATTATATAATTTGTTTTGCTGCTTCAATTTTTTTAAATGTTAAGCCGTTTTTAAGCAATAAGCGTTGCTTGAATTTATTTTCGTATTTAACTCATGGGATACATGCTATTATCAATTTTAATATTAATTATATATTGTAGATTTTAATGAAATAAAAGTGTTATTTTATTTGTTAAAAGGTAGAAGTAATGTGTATTATTGGTGTTAAGCTAAGATTAGGATTTATTCACTTTATCAAGTTTGAAATTAACATGTAAATTTGCAATTATATAATCTGTTTACACAAATTAGATATTAAGACTTGTTTCGGCAACTTCTATATTAATAATTTTTGTTTAATAATCTTAAATTTCACTATATAAACTGATCATAGTAACTCTGCTAAATAAAAACATAATTTTTTTGTATAATAGAAAATAATTCAATAGAAAACCTAAGTAAATATTTATTATATTTCTCTTATTTTAAACTACTTTTTGCACTATTATAATACATTATGTACTAAATATAGGTAAATAAATAATCTATATTATTAACATTAGTTGATTATGCACTTATTTATGAGTATAATAGGTTTGTGTTTAATATTTTAATATTTTAGAGTAAAAAAAAGTATACTGTAAAAATATTTCTAAAAATTTTAGGATCAAAAATAATTAATATTTTGGCCTTTCATAACATATATAACTGAACTCCCCTCAGAATTTTTTTCGTTAGCAAAGATTAATTGTTGTGAATAGAATTCTCATCTATAATAGTGGTCACCCAATGAGTGAAATTTGTCCATATTTCTTTTTTTGTATTTGTATGTATGTGTAAGCCTAATGTATAAGGGTTGGATAGTATTTAAAAAACATTTTTAATATTTGTTCTCACCGATTATATTTTGTAAATTTTCCTGTTTGATTTTAATAGTTATTCGTATAACTATTATTTTTTTTTTTTTAATAATATATTCTATGTTATCATCTTAAAATCATTTTATTACTGTTTAGTTTAAAAATAATTAGAAAATGTGTATTTTACAATTTTCTTAAAATAGTGTTTGAACGTTTTATATTTAATATTATTAATATTTATTATAAAATTCTGAGTAGAGTTATATTATATATTAAAATATTAAAAAAAAAAAAATCATAATTGTTTTATTTTATTGTCTTTAAATTTGTATTGCATGTAATAGTAATATTGACCTATTTGATTTATTGATATGTAATCTTTTATTAAATATTTGATTCTTACAATAAATATTATTAACTTATACAATTTACAAAATGTGGATTATTCAATATAAAATATTACCTAAACAAGTCTACTAAATTTTCAGTCCTAATAAACTAAAAATGAAATACTTGAAAAGTTGAAAAAAAAAAAACCAAAAAAAATGACATATTATTTTAGATAAAGATGTGTTATCAATTTAACAATACTTTAGTTTTAAATAACTGTATAACTTGTTTAAATTTTAGAAAAATAGTTTAAATCTATAAAAAAAAAAAAAGTGGACATTTTATTATAGATGGATATTTTGTATATCCTTTAATATTTAATTACAATACTTGTTTTACTTGTTACTGGCTATTTAATTTTAGTGAAGACCAATATATAAAACGAATAAATAAATGATTTGAGCAACAAATTTAAACCTTTAATAATATAATGGATAATCTATAGTATAAGGAAACAAAAAAGTATTACTTAATTTAAATAGAACTGTTAATCATTGAAAACAAACATTTATTACTATACCTATAGGTATTAAAACAGATAACTAACTTTATGCGTCTGTTAATTGTAAGAAAAATACATCAGTTATGTATGCTGCATTATATATAACATATTTTTCTTGCATTCAAATTATTGAGAAGACGTTACTTTACATGGGGAGGGGAAGGTTTTCAAGAATTATATGCCACTTTTTTTCTGTTGATTACACATTTAGTAGCATATAATTTTTGAAAAACTTTTTATTCCCTTCCCCCCCCCCGTATAAAGTTATTTGTCGATAATATCTATGCAAAAAAAAATTGTATGACAATGTTTGATATCTTATGTAAACAAAATTCAAAATAAACATAAAAACCAATGTATTTTAAATGTGAAACTTTTCCTCGTTCCAGGAGAATGAAAGAATTGTCCTAGAAAGTTCAAATAAAGCTTAACATTTTTATTTTGTTTTTTAGAACGAAGTGAGGGGTGTCCAAAAAGAAATGCCATCATCATCCAAATAAGAACCATCCTAATATACAAAGGGTGGAGTTATTTTAAGGGCACAATTTACCCCAAAAATATGACCTTAAATAAATCATTGATCCCAAATAAGAGGAATATAAAAAAAATATTCATATATTGAAGAATGACGAAAACTATAAAAAAAAAATGTCAAATATTGACTTACACTTTACACCCTTCTTCTTTTTGAATAAATAATTAGTAAATTATGTTCAATATACACAATAATTAACTAATATTATATGAAATCCCTTTAAAATTATCAAGTGTATATGAGTAAGTACCTATTTATAATTATTCGGAACAAACTTGTTTGTTAATAAAGTATGTTTTTCATTTATTAATTTTGAATTGATGGCTATTCTATTAGGAGAGAATGAGTGACACCAGGAAACCACAATTTAATAATAGGTACAAATTGTACATTTACAACGAAGTGATAACTATTTTAAAATTGCTTAAAAGTGTTTAACGCACCTTGCTATAACTTAACATGCAAAAACAATTACATTTTACCGTGGGAAAATAAATATAATATTATATTGATCTTACTAGAGTACTAGTAAATTAAAACATTTTAGGGAGAAATAAATAGGTACTCTAGAAATTTATATTGTCCGCATCCTTTTTTGGTCATTTAATTTTTACTTTAACATTAAGTGCAGTGTTTTTTTAAATTCTTTTAATATATATATAAAGGTATTTTATGTTATGTAGTTAACATTTAAGTGGTAAAGAAAATAATAGTTATATCACCTTATATTCCGAATACCTAGGTATTCATCATAATAATTTTATACCTGAACAACTTATAGTAATAATAATATAATGCTTATCTAAATGAATTTGTTTAAACAATTTATTCTTATATTCACCTACGAGTATACCTAGTTATAAATATATAATCTTGCAACTAATATTTTTTCGTTCACTGTTGGCGAGTAGTGGACCACCGAAATAATACCTATATTATTCTTATTGTACCTGAGTACATATAATATTTACGGTGCAGTAACTTTAATCATGGGTTCCTATTTCAATAATACGTGTTGCAAAAGTTTTTAGTAACCGATGTGGGTAACGTTTCTCGATTGACAACGAGGACATTTTGTTGTAAAACCAAATAGGTAAGTAATTACCTATTACCTATTATAAAAGTGTACCTGTAGGTAAGAGTTTCGTATGTCATGTGGTATACTGATAAGTCTGATCGAGTCGAGTACATAATAGATATTATTATTAAATTTGACTACTGTTGTATCATAATATATAATAATAATATTAATAATTGTTGTCACCTAAAGTTCATAAATAATATAATGTAGGTGTACACTATACAGGTTGCCTCGATTAATTTTCAGATTAATTGGAGTGGAGATGAAATGCCATGGCGTTATAGATATATAGCTGGTACAAGACAGGTGACTTTTTTTGTTTTACAACTCGAGTACAATGCTGAGCACTATAACTTGGTCAGAAAGTTAAAACTAAGTTCAAGATTTCCTTTGGTTATATAGCATTAAACTAATTCGGTTAACTAAACTTTTAAATAATTGTCCAACTTAAAATCCTTCTTTTGGATAAGTTGGACAATTGAATTGACAGTTGGATAATTGAAAGCGTTTAATAGAAAACAAATTAGGTACCTAGATAGTTAATTTTCAGTTTTTGATAGGCATTTTTTCGAAATCTATATCTACCTAAATCAATATTCGAAATTGAATTAATCTGCGACCGCGCAGTCTGGTGGTGGAACATAGTTTTACGTAACGCTATAGATAATATTATCTATTAACTATGCATGTAGGTCTCTTTATCTTTTGTAGTCTTCATGTTAATAAATAATTGTAATTTTTTTTTTTAATAATAATCTAATTTAAAAGAATTTGTGTGTGATTATTCTGTGTTCGCGCTTCAGAGTCGACTTGTCTCGTGTGGAATAATCGGTATTGATTATACCAAGTTTGTTTCGTGACGTTCTTCATTGTCCTCCTAGTTTCGTGTGCAAAGTGATTCTCAACCGACAGTAGGCCGTTTCGTAGGAAATCGCGATTTAATCTGAGTACCTACAGCTATTTTAAAAATCGCGTAACCATGGAAATAGAAGCAATGAAGTGTTTTGTTATCGCCAAGAACCCGGGGAAAAATACTAAACTAACGGTTTACAGATCGTCGTTATCACTCACCGAAAACGAATCGGGCGTTGTGTTTCTCAGCTGGAAATATCAGCGTGTTTGTCGTAACATCTCTCGGGAATACAAATTGGTTGACCTCGTTGGATTGTTCACCGATTTAGTGTCTGACGGCAAAGTGGCATTTTGTTTCCGAAATCCCAGAGAAGAGCTGTTGGTTAACGCTGACCAACCTGACGATTTAAACTTGTTTCTAATAGACTTGGACGTCGTCATCAGTAGCAGACACTTAGATATATCATTGGATAGACATTTCAATCCAGAGTTCTCAAGATTCATTTCAGTCGAACACTTTGATAGGACAAATCTGGACGCCAAACATCTTAGCACAGTCATTTTGGAAAATTGTGTTTTATCATCCATGCCGATCGACATTGGCAATTTGCCCATTTCATATCTTAGCTTGTCGGGTTGTACAATAAATACACAACAACGGGAATTTTGGGATTGGATGTCCATGGATACTATTTCTAAAACGTTAATAATTTTCGAAATGAATTCTATTGGTTTGAATGCATTGCCGTTTGAAATTTTCTACCTGTCTAAACTACAAACATTATCCGTGGCCAAGAACAATCTGGTAGGTCGACCTAGTTAATGGTAACATTAAATTCAACTAAGAGGTTTATAATATACACTAGGCAATCGTATTAATACATTGTAGAAATCGCATTATTGATATGTGACTGTGTTAAAAATTATGTACAATATACCTAATACATTTTGGACAAATTATAGGTTCCGGTATTAGGTAGTTTATATAAATTCAAACTCGTTCAAATTGTAATTTGTAGGTAATTTATTTTAGACTCAAATTACCTTTACTACCATTTTCTTTATCTAGATACAACTTGCATAAAGAAATATCTTCTGTTTTGATTTTTCTTATAAGCTCATAGAACTTCTGAAGGGAATATTAAACAATTACAGTTTGTACAATAAATCTTAAATTTTTAATAGTTAGGTTTATAATTAATGTGAAACAAAGAATCAATTATCCATTATTTGATCATATTAAATTTCAATTAAATATATTTAAATATAATTAAAATAAATTTTTAATTACTATTTAAGTTATTTGTTCAATATAATTTTTGATTATTCATATAGGTACCAAATATAAAGAGTTATATGTCTAAATTTGTTAAACAATTACAATTTAAATTTTTAAACCTAAACAAGTTTAATTATTTATTTTAATTATACATTTATATTATATAATATATTAAACACTAGTTTTGATTATTTTCCAAATGTTTACTACCTATGCCATAATATGATTGGAAAATAAATGCATGGCTTGAAAACTTTTTATTTTAGTTATAAAACATTATATTTGGTTCAAATTTCTTTTATTTTCATTTTAATAGTTTCTTTTTTAACGATTAACCATATTTTTTTTTGAAGTGTTTAATTTTCTTTAAGGTACGCGGTTTAATCAAAAAGTATTGAAACGCATAGTCGCAAATCGAACATTGAAGATCAGTATGATTAGTATCACTGGAATGTAAAACTTCTTTTGAGCACATATCGGTTATGTAGTAGTTTCTCTATAAACTTCTTCATTTTGATGGCACTGATATTATTGTTAAATATTTTTTTTAAATGTTTGAAAATTTTGTAATGAATACAAAAAAGAACAACTTGATGAACTTTTTAGGAGTTATAGAATTGAGATTTTGCATTTTTTTTTTTTCCATTGGAAAAAATTCCTTATTGAAAATAACAAAAAAAGTCAACTGAATACTGCAGTTTACAAGTATTACTACCAGTATCAACTCTTTTTGATTAGAACATGTAAAATCACAGAGTAAAATGGTTTAGATTATAAAACTTAATTTTCCGTTTAAATATTTAAAATTTTAATTTCTCAATATCAAGTGACCACCACCACTCTTTAATACAATGTGATCAAATTTCATATTTAGTATTATGCATTTCTGTAAAATTGTCAGATGTTAGAAAAACGGTTGATCACTAGTTATAATAAAAGAATGTGGTCGATATTACTTTAAATATACAATACAATTTTTATTAATATTACAGTACTTTTTCTTCAATATTATTATTTTATTTTTAATCTGTCAATATCATTGCCATGAACCTATACAATAATTGTTTGTATATATATGAAATGTATGAAAAATTGTTTTAATAGGTTCCTGGTTAAATTCATAAAAATTAAAAACTTTTATGTTTGGGGAACAAAAAAAATATTATAAACAGAAATTGAATTTAAAATTGGGTTTTCCAAATAATAGTACTAATTTTTAATCATTATATTTAGAAAGTACTTCTTATTTACATTAACATCATTTTATTTTAATAAAAATTATTTCCTTTTTTTCAGACATACTTACCTCATTACTTCTGCGAATTCAAGGAACTTGAAAACTTATTTATTAATGATAACAAGTTACAGTATCTGCCAGAATGTTTGCTGGATACAAATTTAAACAATTTCAACTTCTCTAACAATAGATTCCAAGAATTTAATAGTTCACTATACACAATGACTGTTTTACAAAAATTAAAAAATGTAAAAAAAACAGGAGTACCGGTTTGCCCCAAACTAAGTTATTTATGTTTTTATGCTTTAGTTGATAATCATGTAAAATTGAAGAGAAATACTTTACCAAACAATTTATATAACAGACTTGAATACTTATTCAATGAAATTAACCGGTGTAGATTTTGTCATAAATGGACTTTACCTAAATATAGTGTTGAATGTTTTCATGAATCATGGGCAAAATCAAAAAAACTAATTAGATATTTGTCTGTACCATGGCAATCTTTTGAGTGTAAATATAAATGTTGTTCTTATACTGTTATGATTCACAGTTTATATAAAACATACAGTTATAATATTATAAATGAAGAATTGTAGTTTTACCCCCATGTTTTTCATGTATTGTTTATCATTTGTTTTTTCTACTGTTGATCACATTGTTAATATTGTAAATATATTTAATATTTTGCTACTTTGCCAATATACTTATAATTTATGTATAACTATAATAGAGTTAAATGCATTTAAAGAGATTAAACAGTATTTATTTTTTAATCTCTTCAACAAAATAATATTTTACAAATATGTTTGTACATATTACTTTTACATAATTTTAGAAGTACAACTATTTTTAGTATTAAATTAATGGAATTAAAAATTAAAATTTTACTTAAATTTTTATTTTAGTTTTAATATAATTGTTCACTAGATATAAAATGTAATATAAATTGTATATCAATTTTACTATTTTTAGTATTAAATTAATGGAATTAAAAATTAAAATTTTACTTTAATTTTTATTTTAGTTCATATTTATATGATTGTTCACTAGATATAAAATGTAATATAAATTGTCTTAGTTTAAATATAATTATTCACTAGGCATAAAGTATAATATAAATATAAACTTTATACTTATATGGAAATTGTAATTTGCTTTTGTGAATAAATTAGTATACATTTTAGAATTATTTTTAAAAATCTTAAAAAATTATTTTAAGAGTGAAAAAAGTTTACTTCAAATTTTCTATTGTATTCTATTTATTTAACATGACTCATCAATTTTCCTGGAGTATTTTAAATGAATTTGATTTCTGTTTCTTTTTTAGTCATTATTAAATTGGTTAAGCTCTATTTTAATTATTTTAAATTTTTACCAACTCAACTAAAATGAATTTACACTTTGGATTTGTATAAAGAAAGCCCCCCCCCTTCAATCACTGATTCATATAGAGAAAATTTTTCTAAACAATTGAATAACACTAATATCCAATTAACAGTTTATAAGATGTAACAGTTTAAAAGTTTACACCAGAAATTAATAAATTGCATATTCATTAATTAATGATAAATTGATAACTCTTTCTTCTACTTGTCCAGTCAAAACTATAAATTGTTATATTTTAACGATTAATTTGATATAAGTGTTGTATATTATTGATAGTGATGGTTGATAGGGAGATGGTTGCTATTTAAAAATCTAAATTAAAATAATTAAAAATCCCAGAAATCAAGTTTACATAAAATCATTCAAAAAAATTAATGAATTAATTCATGAAAAAAGTATCACCCTGAATATTTTATAATAATATTCCTATTCTACAATATATGTGGTGATTGAAGACAAATGTATTATTAAACAGATGGAAATGTTATTGAAATCTTCTAAGATATATCTAATTTCATTAAATTAAACATATAACATTAAAATTATATTGAACTACATACCTTGTACATTGTTATTTTTTAAAATGATTTTCCAGTATACCTATTCCTGAAAAATATTTGCAACTGTTCAAAGAATTACCTATTTAAGGGCGAATAAAGCAATATAATATTTGTCTAAAATGGAACAATTATTTGCAGCAACAATCACTGATGGCCAACTTAACATTAAAATTGTATGATTCCACTGAGTAATTTAATATCAATATTTATAAATGTAGTTATACATGTAGGTAATTTTTGTTTTATTTGTTTTGTTTATAGATCAATTCTATTACAATTAAAATGACAGAACTGTATATTAGCCTGTGAATTAAATGCCAGAAAGATTAATACAATAACTGGCTGAATTACCAACTGTTTAATATTTTCCATGGATTTTATTACTACAAGAACAAGTTATATCAAAAGCAACTGATAATGCAAGCAATTAGTAAATTTGTAATTAGTAAAATTTGTAAAGCCTTTAAAGACTTGTAATTTTCTATTAGATTATTAATAGATTATTCTGAGAACAATAATAATAAGTTTAGTTCAATGTTTTTTTCACATACTTGAAATTATTCTGTTATTAAATATTGTTTATTGTTTTGAAAAGATAATGAGCCCCATTGAACAGATTCATGTGGGTGCCCATGAGTTTACAATTTATAACAAGAAAAATATTACATTCAAATAATAATTTGAATTTAACTATTTCTTTTTTACACTTTTAGACTTATAAAACTAACCTAAATATATACAATGTAGGTAACAATAATTAATACTCCGAGACTTAATGTATAATATAGTTTGATCAAATACAAATGCAAGCAACTAGATTAAAAATATACTAGGTATTTATTTTTAATTATATAAATTACTGTTGCCTTATAGAATAATTTTTCTAATAATGGTAGAACATTTAATTCTTTGTATAGATATTCTAAGTGATATAAATGATTCATTTTTAAAATAATTTTNATGGATTCTACTAGAGATGGTATACAATTCTAATTTTCTTAATTTCAAGTAAGTTAGCTACATTTTTAAAAGCATAGATTATTTTTCTTAGTTTGATTGTCTATTTAATGTGGTCATGTCATTTGAGGTTATAGCACATTTCAATGCCTAAGTATTTACAAGATTTTACTATTTTTAATGAAGTTTGACATGTACAAGATTTTGGATTTGAATATTTGAGTTTGAGGATGATTATATCTGATTAGTTTGAATTAGTTATTTAGTGTGGTAATAAATAAGTCTTATCTAAATTTAAGAATAGGTTATTTGCACATAACTTATTATTGATTTTTCTCAGGCCATCTTGTATGAATGAAAATACCTCATCCTAAGAGTTACCATTGACAAAAAGAACAGAGCATAACAGTCTTGTTTACCATGTATTTTTAAATCCTTTATTCAGTTAATTTGAATATTAAATAGGGTGAGAAAGAGGTTAGTACTTTGAGATACTCCACATACTGATATATTGATTTTAGACTTAAAAACATAAATAAATAATTTGAAAATAATAATTATATATTATTCTTAATTATAATACTTTGTATTTAAGTTTGTTAATCAATTATTATGGAAACACAATGATATAAAAACTGTAAATATTAATATAATTTTTCACAATGAAGATAGTGTAAATATTTTAATCATTCCGCTACCCCACCATTTGAAATATTTTAGTCATACTCAAGAAAGTCTGAGCTTAATACCAACTCCTCATTTCCTGAAAAATGTCATATATTATGAGTTATTAGAAAGTGCACTTATTTATGGAATATATATTCTGAAATCTTTTGTATTAATTAAAAACATGTATTTAGTTCATCTTTGTTCTATTTTTGTCCAACAAGATCAAATTTATCATTTGATGTCAATAATGCATTAGTTAACTTCTCAAACGTAAAGGAATACTTAATAACTGTTTACATTTAAATATTAACATTTGTTATTTTGAAGTTTTAGATAATAATATATAATATTTAGATGAGTTTTTAATATAATTAAATTTAATTTATTAATAATTGCAAGACTATGTTGATTGCCCTGTTAATTGTTATTTCGGGTTTTAATCTCAAAATTATATTCACATATTCACAAATTATATTCATATGATCTTGAGTCAATTGAAGAAGAGGAAAAAGTTTAAGTCTCCTCCTAGCTGCACCTGTTCCCGGTATCTTTTTTTTAAGGAACAAAAAACCGGAACAAGTTCCTTTATGAATGAAAAACGAGTTACGGAACTAGTTCCTTTTTTGCAGTAGGAACGAGGAATATATATATTGTTGACAAAGCATCACTATCAACTGAACTCCACTCCGAATCGTTTTTTAGTGAGTAATAGTTTATTGTTGCTTATAGATATAAATTCATTTTTCCTTTATATCCTACTTTCCCAATTTCTCACCAAAAACAATAGCTGCACCCGTCTCAATTGTCATAGGACAGATTTTTTTATAACCAATGTATGCAATCAGTGGCTTAATCAGGATTATTTAATGGGAGGGTTGGGATTTAAAGTATGGATTACACTTTTAGCTTTTTACAGTTTAAGATTCTAAGTGGAGTGAGGAATGCATTCGTTTGCAATGATATTTATTTTTTTTTCTGTAGACACCTTTTCTACGATCAATTTTGCTCCATTTTACAATAATAACACTTTTTCTAAAAGAAAATCTGACTGGGGAGATACTTTAAGGAGGTCATTTTTTGATTTTTCCAGGAGTTTTCCCAATAAATTTGAAAATATGAGAAAACATACGAAAAACGGGAAAATAGGTACAATGTTAAACAAATATTATTTAAGAAAATGTACCTATTGCCTATTTAATTATTTTACCATAATATGATATATATATTGTTGACAAACCATCACTATCAGCCGAGCTCGGCTCAGAATCGCTTTTTCATTAGCAATGGTTTATCGTTCCTTACAGATATACATTAAATTTACCCTCTACTACCTTTTCAAATTTTCACCTATAATAGTGACTGCACCCGTCCCCATTATCCTAGAACAGTTTTTTTTTTTAATGTTTTTTGCTCAATGCTTATGTATAATGTTATTTAGATATTCAAGAACCATGACTAGTGATGTAAATAGAAGAAAAATATTAAATAATTCATAGGTGTACATACACCACAATATGAAAGTTTTAAAATATTTTATAGTTAGTTTACAACAGACGTATTTTTACACTATATGATAGTCTCCGTTCTGGTATATTTACGAGATTATTATAGTGTAATAATACTATACAATAATTAACTTATAATCATAAATGTAAGATAAACCCCGTAGAAAAAAAATAATATTTACGTCATTGATTATTGTATATATATATATAAATAAATATAGCCTTCTTTATCCTTGATTTTACTGTATTGTAAATTTAATGTAGACTAGGTAGTATATGGTACCTTTAGGTCTTTAACATGGCAAAAACTTTTTTGGCCACGAATCACTGTACTATATGATACTTTTTAGTTTTTTTCTCGCCCTTTTCAATAATTTTAAGAAAATTAATTTTTTTTTTTTTTTTGTTTACCCAATACCTAATTGTTTTCTGGCCAATAAATCATCTTTAAAACAAAAGTAAATATTATAAGTTTCCAAGACTTGCATACCTACCTACCGTGTATGTGGATGGACAAACAATATTATTGGCTATTTAGAATAAGATTAATAACTTTTTAATATTGCATAACTCAATTTTTATTAAATCAATAGAATTTAACCAGAAATGTAATTAGGTGGGTAGTAAAAATTTAACAGTTTTTGAATGAGATAAAATGAAATCTCAAAAGAAGGAAAAATTAACTAAAGTAGTGGAGAGACGTAATGACGATCCCATTAAGCCAGATGATCAGCTACATTTAACTGCAGAAGTAAGAATTAAACAATTTAATTTGTATTTTAAAATCCAATGTGTGTGCTAAGCTTTTTAAGTGTTTTCATTAAAAACTTTATTGCACTGCGGGATCCCCTTATAGCAGTTGCGTATTCTCAAGGGGGATCCAGGATCGAGACCCCCCTCGAATAAGCAAATGTGGTTAAAAAGTCATATAGATGGCTTGCTAGCAAGGTATAGAGAAAAAGAAAATTAATTTATACCGAATGATTTTTTTTATCATGAACCAGTAATTATCTCAGAAGTGAATTTGATTTCTATTTTTTTGTAATCTTTGTTTAAACTTTATTTTGAAACTATTTTTAATTTTTTATTATTACTATTTTTATTTTTCAAATGGGAACCAAATTTTTTTCAAATTTTGAACACAGATTCAAATAGAGTATATTTTTCTAGAAATATTGATATGCATAACACTAATATCAGATTTACCGTTTATAAGTTTAACTGTTTAAAGTTTAGACCGGAATAGTAGGAAAGTGTTATCAACTATCATTTAAAAGTAGGTATACAATCTATGGAATAAAGGTAAATAATTAAAAATGGTATTAAAATAAAGCTTGAATTATTGTACAAAGGTTAAATTAAATTCATTTAAAATTTTCTGAAATAATTACTGCTTCATGATGAATAAATCACCATTTTTTAGAGATATTTTAATCCCCCCCACAAAAAAAAAATTGAAAATACACTACTGCCTTGTGTAGTAAACAACCTATGCAACTTGAGAGTGTGAGTTTGTATACAACGAAAATGTCTATACTTTGCTTGTATGATTCAAAATATTTATTACTTAGACAGTAGCAGATCTGAAGCTAATTTATGGGAGGATTAAGATAAGGATAGCCTATTCATATCTTTATTATTTATGAGTTCCAGTAGGTAATAATTTTAAAATAATTAATTTACCTGTTATTACCACCCCCTCAAATCCACTACCACTCCAAGACTACTGTGTTTGTTCTCAACCAAATTTACCTAGTTAACTGGAATCATGCAGTTAACCTTAATTTTTAGGTTATAATTTTATCTTCTTAGATACTTATTTACTTATCTAAATTACATTTTATTGTCTATTACACCAATCCAATTCCTATCCATTTAAAATTATACTCTTTTGCCTGCCAAAATAAGCCTTTGTATGATCCTGTCAAATTCTGACCCGTCTTTTCCAGTTTTCCCATACTTTTGTAGTGTACATATATATATATATGTAGTGATGTTATCTATTGTTAATTAATTTTTTTTAAGTGTAGATAAATTTGCTGCTTTAATTTAAGTAATGGATATGGTAATCAATGAAAATGTGTAAACAATTATACTACGCCCATTTATATTAATAATAATAATAATAATTGAGATAACCCCGTTCTGGTGCCTATTTCTGTATACATGATCAAGTGGAGGGAATTAAGTTCCAGTAGCTGGTTGACATGGTTTGAAAGGGACGCTAAGTGCGGAGGGGATCAACAACTGTTGTTGAGCTGCCTAAAAAGAAATAGGTACGCGCAACCAAACGACGAAAACTCGTTATCAACAACATAATATATTTATTGCATGTAATTTATTATGTCCTAACAACATTATGTTATAGGTACCTAATATAACCTACCTAATATATATATATATATATATATATATATGAAGATAATATAATATAATAAAATAATAATAATATAATATAATATAATAATTTATCTGAAAAATAAATAAATTAGTTAAATATATATATATACATATATGTTAATAAAGGAAAATTTGTTAGTATTTGTCGCTAATCATTCATGTTTGGGAATAAATGGGATACAAATTTTAAATTGTTAATAACATTTTTAATTTTGGTAAATTTTTTTTTAATAGCTTTTTATTTTTATATTTTCAAGTAGAAAAAAATATTATAACAACAAAATAAAAATTAATTCAGCACAAAGAGAATATCTAGAATTAATTAATTTAGCACTTACAGGGTTAATAATTGTGGCTTTTTACGTCGTATAAATACATTTAATATGCATGGTTTTATAAAATTCGTTAAAATATAAAAATTTCAGTCTAAACAGAAATAACTAAATGCGGTTAAATTTAGCCAAATAAATGAATGTATTACAAATAAATGTAAAAAGTAATCAATTTTTAAATAATAATAACTAAAAATTTAAAAATATTACTTATTGCATAGGTAATAAATAAAATACCTATTCATTTACAATTTATTTCAGGAACTTGACGAATTTTACGGTAATATTTTTTATGTCAAAGAACCGATAAAGTTAGCTTCAAGAGTAATTTATGATAATAAAAGTCGAAGTTTCGTGACACAGACGGACAAAAATATTTACGTAACAGCCAATGTGAAATCAACATTACTATTTCATGGATCGACGGAAGCTGAAACACAATTGGAAAATGATTTATGTAGTAAGAACTATGAATCTGAAAAATGTTTTTCAATTACTATTTCTTAATTTTATTTTAATTTTTTTTTTTTACAGAAAAATATGAGAGTCCTGATGTTGACGATGATAAAAGCATTGTTGAAATAGAAGAGGAACAAAAACAAGAAGAAGAAGAAGAAGGTATATATAAAAATGAGGATGATAATATTGAGGAGAATGCAGCGGAAGAGATGGGTGAAGAATTTGAAAATGGTGAAGAAGAAAATAATGATGAAATGAATGAAATGGAGGAACAGATAATTATACCGGAAGTGCAATTACCTCAATTACCTAAAAAATCGTTCACCATAACTAAGAAAAAGTCTGGATCGTCTTTATATAGTTTGCCGATTCAAAAAAGATGTGTCTTCGTAAAACTAGCAAACAAATTCAACTTTACTAACAGATATTCTCAAAATAAGAAATGTATACTCAGAGTAAGTAGATTATTGTATATATATGTACTTCAAAATTCTGAGCATAACAAGAAATGTATTGGTTTTACTATGATGAGTGGGATTTTTTTTATTAATTTATTATCTTTTCAATCTGTAAACAACATTTCTATCATAAATATTGCTCTTATCAAACATGACAAGAGACTTTTTTGTTGTATTTTAGATCTTGTTGGTGAATAAGAGGCAGAGTCTGATTTACAAATTTTAAGGCCCAGGACAAAAGGGCCGTTAATCAAAATAAAAATAAAAAAATATCAGCATTCTACTCCGGTAATGCGCAAGCATCTATTATCCATTATCTTAAATCCAATCAAATAATTAAACCAATTAGGCCTTTGATTCGCATGAACCATGGACAAATATGCATAATGTACTTGCGTAAATAGGGTACTGATAAAAAGGTCATTTTTGTCTTTCCAAACAGTTTTTATAATAATTGGAAAAATAGGAAAAAAATAAAATAAAACACGACAGATTCACAACGTTAAAGATATCATAATTTTAAGTTTTTCAATTTTTGTTTTTTTTATCAAAAGTCATAATCGAAATTTCAAGAAAATCATGTTTTCTATGAGAAAATTTTGTCTAGTGGGTATGAAAGTTAGTTTTCAGCCGGGATAGACTTGGAAACATTTAAAAAACTATGAGCTGATACTGGCTGATATTGGGGATGGGTGAGCCACTGTTGTAAGTCGAAAGTCTGCTAGGTATATAAAAACATAATATTATTTAATTTATATCTGTATACGAAGCTACAAAGTATTATTGATGGTGAAATAAGATTCCGAATGAAGTTACATACTTCATCATCGTATGCATATTTTAAAAAGCCGTAATATTTACGATTTTCGTTAAAATTTGTTTTTTAAGTTCTTATAAAAAAAAAAAAAATAAATAAATAAATTCAACGTTTTCTTATTGACTACTAAGTACAATTTAAAATGAACCTCCTGTTTAATTTTCAAGTATTTCTTTTTCATCCAAATTTAATGTCTCTACGAATATTTAACAGAATTGCATAAAAAAAACAAACGGACATAAATCGCACGATAGATGGGCCACTGTTGAACGTGAGAAGTTGGGAAGGTAAAGAGAAAATTTAATATACATATACATGCAAAGATTAATCATTCATTCCTAACGAAAACCGATTATGAGCAGATTTCGGTCATATAAGGGGTAATAAATCTTTAGTATGTAAGACATTCATCATCTCGGAAAGTAAACGTTTTTACGGAATTTGTTTTAAAGAACATTTAAGAAACAAAACAAGCTTTTCTTAAATTTAAAAATTACATTTTTTTCCTCACCCTAATTTTTGGGGGTGAAACGACTACCTATTTTTGATTTTCATATAACAACCTATATTAAAAATGCCATAAATAGATGGAATAGTAGTTAAAATAAATGTTGGTGTTTAAATTTGTAATTTCCGTCAATCCATTGACGCGATATAGCACTTTTAATTTTGGATCAGAGGAGAGTAGTGGAGCATCACTTGTGTGGCGGCACAGCACGCGGCGTTTTAAGAATGAACCTCCACTCTCCCCCGACCCAAACTTAAAAATGAAATATCGCGTCAACGGATTGACGGAAGTTACAAATTTAAACACCAACATTTATTTTAACTACTATTCCATCTATTTATGGATTTTTTTAACATAGGTTGCCATTTAAAAATCAAAAATAGATACTACTTTCATCTCAAAAAATTAGGGTAGCAAAAAATTAAAAAAATGTAAAATTGCAGAGCAGCTTAATTTTAAAATTTTACATAAAACAAATGTCCAAAAAAGTTAATACTTTCCGAGATAATGTGTGACTAACGATAGATTGATCACCTTGTATGTTTTGAAAAGCCGTAATATTTATGATTTGAATATAATACATTACGTACATTTTCCTGTTTTTCCCGGTTATTTCCATTTATTATGAAATACGTTGTGAAAATTAAAAATAACTTGCTTAGAGTACCATCCCAGTCAAATTTTCCAGTAATGGTGTTATATTTGAAAATCTGAACAATATTATTGGTTAAAAGTTATTCACGGAAAAAAAAAATATTCATACTTTTTTCCGGACTACCTATGTAATTTTTTGGTTTAACTCATTGATTTAAACAAAAAGACTTTCTAGGTCACTAACTAGATTCAACCATTAGAGATCTTTTTTTTTTCTATTGGAGTTATATTTTTTGGGTAGAAAACTAGAAAGCATATGTTTAAAAATTTAAAATAAAGTAATCGCTGTAAATTCATTAGTTATCAATTTTGTTTTATTTTTTTTTTTTTGTTTTTCCTAATTATTGTAAAAAATACTTAGGATATTAAAAAATTACTTACTTTTTCTACTGGCTGTATGTAAAAGGAATAAAATCAATTTCATGTCATTTTTTTTTGATTTGAGCAATATTTCTGGTAGAAAACATCGTGTAAACAAATTTAAAATAATGAAATCGGTAACACCGCAGAGCACCTTAAATATTTACTGTTTTACTTACACTTTTCTTTCGGATTTTCCCAATATTATTTTAAAAATCATTTAGAAAATCAAAAAAGACCTCCTTAGTCTTTATGCGCCAACTAGATAAAATTATCTTTTAGAAAAGGTGCTATACTTGATACTTTGGAGCAAGATTTTTGGTGGAAAAGTTGTTTACAGAGAACAAAATAAAAAAAACACATCAAAGCAAAATCAACAGAATCTCCGAATTTAAAAGAATAAATATACAACAGTAAAAGTTTAATTATTTTCTATTTTAAGTACTAAATGAAGGGAGGAATGTATCGGTTTTACAAAGTATATACACTTTGTACAGACATTTTCTTTCTTTCAAAATTTTTATCTAATTGTTACTTCAAATTTTGATTTTCCAAGCAGTTTTCATAATAATTTGGTAAAATCGGGAAAAAACGTAGAAAGAACAGAACATTATACGACAATAATGTGTTTATTATTTTCAATCCAGTTTGTGTTTTTGTTATAATTTAGCTTAAAATATTTGTAGAGACTTGAAATTTAGACAAAGAACTTACATTTACCTTTTCTAGAAGAAGTACAATTTTCAAAAGACATGAACTATTTTTTAGCGAATTATAGATTAAGATTAAATGTACGCTAGTGGTGATGTTTTTTCGATATTTTTATTTTTAAGTGAGATATGAGTATGTGAAATACCATATTTTAAAAATTCTAGAGAACATAATAATCTTCTTACCTTTAAGTTTGGTGATAATTCAATTTACTTTAATGATATTAAAATTAACGTCACAAAATGATTTGTCCTGCTAAACGCAAATTTGGTATATACTTTACGGGTATAAAGACCTGAAATTTTCACGGAATACTTTTATATTTTTTTTATATTTGTCTTTTCTAGACATGTACCATACACGAAATCGTCATTGAAATTCGTCTATTTTTTAGTAAAAATTATCATAGGGTTAATCCATTATAGTTCGCGTCAAGAAATCTTGCGGCTGAACGTCACGTTCCAAGCAGACATTTTGCTGTAGTGGTTATCAAACAATAATACAATTTGCCGTGCTTATTCAAATAAGTACGCCTTTCGATGGGTGACTATAATTGACTTAATGTCTCTTATCTCAAAATAGTAAAATATTCAGGAGAGATGAAATGTGAATACTAATCGTGTATTACATATAGCGTTTTTTTTGTCCCGTAGAATAAGAGCCACTGTCTACACTATAGGTAAGGTTCGAGATACGGCGGTGGCCAGCTACCAGTTTTTGTGACGTGGATTATAGGATACCTAGAAACTGAAGGGCTATTTTATTTTTCGTGAAAAAGTGCGTGCGTACTTCGCATACTTTTGAGAGAAGTAAAACATTTATTGGGAAAACTCATGGGAAAAACAAAAAATTACTTCCCTTAAGTACAACCACAGTCAGGTATCCTACCAAAAAAAGTGTTATCATCGAAATCAGATCAAAATTTCTGGTAAAATAGTTGTTAACAGAAAAAAAAATTAAAAAACTGATCATCACTATAAAATCAATACATTCCTCGTTCCACTCAAAATCTAAAAAGAATGTTATACAATTTTGACATTTTTAATGAAAAATAAATAATCCTACAGTTGAATGTATGCACAATTTTTTGTTATAAGAGTACGACCATAAATCTCCAATGAAATAACTGTTTTTAAATGCACCTACATTCTTCTGTGGCATGGCGATAGAGGTGATTGAGAGGCGGTGAAGTGTAGAGAAGAATGTATTGATTTTACAAAGATGTTTATTTTTAATTTTTTTATTTTTATACTTTGTACAAAAATACTACCAGAAAACTTACTCCGATATAAATGTGTGGCATTGTTTCTGAAAGGGGATGTTGTTTAGATGGTACATTTGGGAAGTCATTTTTTGATTTTCCAAGTGATTTTCATAATACCTGGGAAAATCTAGGATAACGTACAATTTACGAAAATAATATTTCAATTATTATTTAAACTTTGTTATTTGTTGTAATTAGGTTAAAAATATTCATAGAGATTTGAAATTCGGCAGAAAACGTGCCTTTTTTGGATATGGTAAAATGTTCTAATAATTTAAGCCTTTTTAGAGCTATTTAAAGACATTTTAATTTTTCGTGTTTTATACGTAATTTTTATTCGGTAGGTACTGCGGTAAAATTGTTAGACTTAACAAAAATATATGAAAATTAACAGGATTTTCATTTGTGGTAAAAAAAAATTAAGTTAAATGTAGTATTTTTTTTTTTATAGAGGAATTTTAATATCAAATTTTGACGAAAATTTTTTGAGAAAAAAATTATGTGGAGCAAATCTAATTTTTATATTTTTTTATTTTGAACATATTTATATTGCCGATTTAAGATCAATGACAAAGTAAGAATTGAACGAACTGATATATAGTTTCGAAGTTATAGCTTTTTAAAGTTCTGATATGCGAATATTATATGTTACGTTAAATAACTAAATATTGTCAAACTTAAAAATATTTGTCGTAATCTAATGGAAATTAGACTTATTAACATCCTAGGGGCCGCGAGTTAAAACCCGAGTTTCGAAACAAATTTTTGAATTTTTTTTCGCCTTTTACCTAAATAATGAAAAAACAAATGAATTTCGGGTGTATCTAGGGACCCAAACTATTGCTCGCTCGGACTATTTTAATCGCAAAATACCCCTTAATTTGTTGTGCAAATTATTCTACCGGAAACCTTGCTTAGATGTATCAAGTGTAGCTTATTTTCTAAAAAGAAATTCTATCTCAATGGTACTTTAGAGATATCATTTTCCATCGAAAAATATATTTGCCCCTGAAAATATTTAAGTTTTTCACGCCATTGACGTTACGTTCGTATTATTGTATTCAAGAGCCGCAAGTCATAAAATTAATTAAATAAATAGTTAAATCAAATTATGTTAGTTATAATTTATTTTTTTTAATAAAATAATACTTCAATATTTATAAGAATTTTTAGATTCGGAGCATACAAGGAATAATTTGGTTTTACAATGATTTCCAATTATTTTTTCATGTATTTTTTATACTATGTGCAAAATTTCTACCAGAAATCTTGCTCTAAATAAGGGTCTTTTTCGGAATGGAAATTTGGTCTATTAGTTCCTTATTTTTAGGAGTTATTTTTTAATCTTCCAAGCAGTTTTCAAATAATGGGAAATACGTTGGGATATACGGAGAAATATTTATGATACAACGATTTTATGATTTACATTTTTGTAACTAATGTTTTCAGAAATATTGTCTGAATAGAAAAACAACAAGAGACGTTTTTTAGTTTAGTTGATGATTAAAAAAGTTATTTTTTGATTTTCCAAGAAAGTTTTTTCAATAATTTAAAAAAACCAAAAAAATTCTAGAAAAAATGGTAACATTTATGAAAATAAATGCTTTTATTATTTTTAATTTGGTGTTTTGTTTTATTTCAGTTAAATAGTATTTCAGTATAAATATTTGTAGACTTAAAATTTTGACAAAAACTTATATTTGCTTTTTATAGATGTGGCAAAATTTTCAAAACTTTTGAAGCATTTTTGAACTATTTATAAACAATTTAATTTTGTGAACAATGGTTTTTCAGTAGGTATTCTATAGAATAAATTGTTTAACCAAACAGAAGTGTTTGAAATTTCAACAGGAAGTTCATTATAATTTTATAATTTATATTTAACATTATAAGTTTATTATAAAATGTATAAAAAGAAAATATCAAATATTTTATTAATACATCTATGACAAGGTTTCTACAAAATTTTAAACAATGTTATATTGATTACATCATTCATTATTAGTAGAAAAATAATTTTAGGTACAACAACTAAACATCTCCATACTTTATAATTATTATAATTTTTTTTTTTTTTAAACGTATCCTAGAGTAAAAGAGACAATACGAAGACTCAGGAGAGCAATATTTTGAAAGGATTGTAGTGTACAAATTTAAGATGGCATAGCCCATCCCCAAATTTAAATTGCATAGGCTCAAATAGGTCTTAATAGAGATTTGTAAATTGTTAACTTAGTATGTAGAGCTAGTTTTGATTATAGTACTGGGTGGAGTAAATGTAGTTTACTATTCAGATTTTTTATTTTGGATTTGATGTAGGGACTCTAATGCAACCTTTGTCAAGAACGATACCAAGATAATTAATTTCCCAAGTTGTTGAAACTGTAATTCCTTAAATATTGGAGAGAAGGTTGTATAGATTTTTTTATCGTGAAAAAGACATATTATATTGATTTATTTGAATTTATCTTAATTCTCCATTTGGATCAACAGTTATCGATTAAATTTAGATGTGTTAGGAGAAAGTTTGATATCTCTACATAGTCATTTCCGGGTGAAAGAACTGCAGTGTCGTCTGCGTAAGTGGTCATAATTGTATTGGAGATTTTTGTAATGTCAGTCGTGTAAAAATTATAATAATTATATATTTAATACTCACATATGCGGTCTTTCAAATTATAAGTTACAGACAATTATACCATGAAATATGCTTATATATTTGCTATAAAATATCATTTTGGCTAACAAGTTCTGAATTTTAAGATCCAAATTCACACTAATAACACTAAATTTTAGCACAAAAAAAAAAAAAAATAATAAAATTTGCATTTGTGAAGACTAATGAAATGCATGTACTTTATGTACCTTCTCAAATTCCTTCTAAAACAGTGGCACACCCATTAGTAGTAGTACCTATAAGTTTTTTTTTTTGTACTGGTATCGTTTAATATTTTTATAATAGTTACCTATTATAACAATAATATAAAACATTCCATATAACTTATATAGGATATAGCTACCAATACTCAAGTAACTAAAATGGTTGGTTTTAATGAGGATATATCACCAGCGAAAATATATGACTCTTATATTGAAGATTATGCAAGACAACAAGAAGAAAAAGAAAGAGAAAAAAGAGAGAAAATGACATCACTTGTAACCAAAAAGACTAAAAGTACTAAACATCATGAAGTACAAAGCCGAGATCAAATTTTACTAAACGTGATGATAATGTTCGATAAAATCCTTAGCTTAAACGAAACAGATGCTATTGCACAAGGTAAAATAAAACATTTACTGGAAGAAATAAATAAATAATTATTATTATAGTTTTATAATGTAGGTCAATAAAAGTCAAGTAATTACTTTTAAATTCTAAACAGAGACAATTTTTGAATTATTAATTTTTTCTCTGCAAATAACTTTCACGCCAGACCTTTTGCTCCAATAATAAATAGAGAAAGCTAACTGGTAGAAAAAGTGTTAAATAAAAATAAACATCATCGTAAAACCAATACTTTCCTTCCTTTACTCGGAATCTAAATTACAGGTAAAACTGTGAATATTTACGGCGAACCACGGCGATTTAATTATTTTAAATTTGTATACACAATAATTTCTACCAAAATTATTGCTCTATTAACAATGAAACAAGACATTTTTTTTATTGCTTTTGTAATCCAGTAGGTCAGTGGTGACCTACCGTGGCTTGGTGGCCGAATCCGGCCCGCAATAATTTGTTAATCGGCCCATCATAGTATTAAATCAAATTGAAAAACTAAAATTACTTCGAATTTTAAAAATTAACACAGACAAAAATTTACACTTTAATTTTTTTCACATTTATAGCAATCAGTGCATAATAAATAATTAAATATATCATTGTATCTAAATTAAGATGTACCTACAATAAAATACAATATTTTAATAACTTAAAAGTAAAACTTTAAATTCTTGGTGCGACAAGAATTGTTATTTTGTATAGCCCTCTCTAAAAAAGGTTAATACTTAAAACCATTACTTTAATTTGAAAAAGATTAAAAATAAATTTGTTATTAGCAATCGGTTTTTGTTTATTTTTTTATTATTTTTAAGTTTTCACTATTTCAATCTTTTAGTATTTTTTAACAATTAACAATTTTTGTTTGGTGATCAGGAATGTCACCCAATTTTTGGTAAAAATAATTATTATTAAATAGTCAGTTCATTTAATTATAATATTAGGAGGGTGGGTTAGAAGGGGTTTCTGATTATCTCAAAATAAAAGCATTTAATACACATTTTAGATTATAAGTGTAGTGAAGATCAATAAAAAAATATGCATAATAGATTTAAAAAAAATAAGATAAAATTTTGAATTTCAAAATGTGTAGTTTCAGATTTTGGATTTTCGGGTTGTCTGAGTTGATATCACATCACTTGTATATACTACCTTCTCAACTTTTCGTCTATAACAGTAGCAGTATCAAATCTATTTTAGATTCAGATTATAGCAAAGAATGTATTGGTGTTTTAAAGATGTTTATTTTTTTTTTGTGGGTAACTTTTCGATTAGCAAATTTGCTCCAATTTTTAATGATGGCAATTTTTCTCAAAGGAAATTTCACTGAAGAGGTATTTTAGAGAAGTCGTTTTCCAAATTTTCTATAGAGTTTTCTCAGCAAATTTAAATAGATAATTTAATATATGCACCTAAGCAACAATAAACCATTGCTTACGAAAAAACGGTTCTGAGCGAAGTTTAGTTGATAGTGATGCTTTGTCAATAGTATATAAATAATATGCCATTTTATAGTAAAATAATTAAATAGGCTTTATATATTTTCTTTAATAATATTTGTTTGATGTTGTACCGATTTGTCCAGTTTTTACGTTTTTCTCGGTTCTCCCTTTTTATTTTTAATTATTATTAATTTAATTATTTATTTTTATTTTATCCCGGTTTTTCAAATTTGATGAGAAAATTGAAAAATTTCCTTTCTAAAGTACCCCGTTAGGGAAATTTCATTTTAGAAACATTGCTGTCATTAAAACTTGGAGCAAAAACTGTTGAAAAGTTATGCACAGAAAAAAATAAGGCCGTAATATTCTTAGCTAAAACTTGAAAAAATCGAAAAATTACCTGCTTAAAGTATCTCTCCATGCCGATTTTCCTTCAGAAAAGGTGCTACACGTAGAAATCCATGCAATTCTTTTGATAGAAAATTTGTGCACAGATAAAAAAAAAAAAATAAACATCTTTGTAAAACTGTAAGCTTCTTCGCTCCACTCAGAATCTAAAATGACACGCTTATCAGTAGTACTTGGCTCTTTTTTTCTTTACAACTTATTATGACATAAAAATGTAAACATTTGTCAGGACAAAATGTCCTGATTATCATTCGTCAAGAGTTATCAGTGAGTACACGGTATGATATTAATTATTGTACATGTTCATTGTCCCCAATAGGACAATGTTTGTATACAAATGTATAGCTATTAGATTTGATTACTTTCCGAATTTATTATTTATATGATTTTATTATTTAGATAAATTCTGATTTATTTTATTAAGTAAAAATATATTACTTATATTTATCTGCGAACATTTTCATATTTTTCCGTAAAATAAAAAAAAGTAGAAAAAAAGAGTAAAAATTTTTTTGCCGAAACCAGGGATCGAACCAGGGACCTTTAGATCTTCAGTCTAACGCTCTCCCAACTGAGCTATTTCGGCTGTGAATAATTTTATTACTTCTATAACATTTAACAACCACATTGTAAATATATTGAAATTCATATTATAGTAATAAAATAGTGTATAGCATTATTATGTTTAAAAAAACATGAAATAAACTGTTAATTTACAATATCTAACATCTGCATTGTAAGTATATTGGAGTTCATATGTAAAATAGTAGATAGTGTTATTATATTTACAAAAATGTCCTTGGATACTAGGAACAGATGCAACCACCGTTGTAGGTGGGAAATTGGGAAGGTAGAATATAGACGAGAATTTAATATATATCTGTAAGCAAGAAAAACCGATTCTAAACGGAGTTCAGTTAATAGTGAAATTTGACAACAATATATATGCCACATTAAAGTAAAATAATTAAATAGGCTTTATATATTTTCTTTAATAATATTTGTTTAATATTTGTTTAACATTGGCTTTCCTACGTTTTTTCCGGTTTTCCCGTGGTTTTTTCCAGTTTTTCAAATTTGCTGAGAAAACTCGGGAGAAAATCGAAAAACGACCTCTTTAAAGTACCTCCCCAGTGAAATATCTTTTTAGGAAAATTTGTATAATTAAAAGTTGGAGCGAAATTGCTGATAGAAAATTTGTCTACAGAAAAAAAATTCGTTATATTATACAAATATATTTCTTGTATTTTTCGGTTTTTCGCAATTAATGAAAAAAACTCTTGAGAAAAAATTGAAAAATAACCTCCTTAAAGTAATATCCCACACCAATTTTTTTTAGAAAAAGTGCTACAAGAAAGCAATCGGAGTAAGTTCTCTAGTAGAAAAGTTTTTCACAGAAAAAAAAAAATGATAAACGTCTTTGTAAAACCATAAGCTTCTTCGCTCCACTCAGAATCTAAAATAATATCTTCTATCAATACATTTTAGATAATAAATAATAACCAAATAATTCATATTTCTTAATGTATCTATGTCTAATAGTAACCCATTTTAAATAATCTCTCCTATTAAAATAAATTATTTTTATGTAAAACAACCAATTTTTATTATGGTTTTTTCTATTTATTACTTCAATTAATTTTTCATATTTAGTCGCGTTTTACATTTTAACCGTGATAAACCTGAAGATGAATTTTCAATTCGAAAACGGTCGTATAATACACTTATCATAATACTCCAGACGACCCATTCATTCTTTTATTTTTATTCATTTTAGATTCTGAGTGTAGCGAAATAGTTTTAGTTTTACTAAGTTGTTTTTTTTTTATTATTATTATGTGTTTGAAATTTTTACCAGAAATCTTGCTCAGATATCTACGCACAGCACCATTTCTGAAAGGGATTGTTATTCTGATAATACTTTTGGGAGGTCAAGTTTTGATTTTTCAAGCAGTTTTCATAATATCTGAGAAAAACCAAGATACAACGTAGGAAAAATGAGAAATTTAAATTTTAATGCTTTTATTATTTTATAACTTTATTATTTGTTTTAAATCAGTTAAAAATATTCGAAGACTCCGAAAATTTAGACAGAAAACTTATATTTTCCTTATTTAGACTTAGTAATATTTTCAAATAATTTAAGCCATTTTTGAGCTATTTATATATATTTTAATTTTGTGCGTAATTTTTAATCAGTAGGTATTCTGGGGTAAAATTGGTAGACCTAACATTAATGCTTAAAAAGACACCAGGAAGTTCATTAAGAGTCTTACTTGGTGATAAAAAAATAAAAAATAAAGTTGACTGTAGTATTATTTTTTTTATAAAGGAATTTTAATATCAAATTTTGACGAAAATCGTTTGAGTAAAAAAATTATGTGGAAGAAACCTGATTTTTTCAATTATTGTTTTTTAAACATATGCATATCGATTGTTTATGATTTAAAAACGATGGTGAAGTCAAAATTGAGCGGACTGACTATGTTTTAAAATTATAGCTTTTTTAAGTTTTGACATTATGCGGATATTTTATGATTACGTTAAATAACTATAATATATTATCTTCTCTAGAGTTTTTGTAGCCGAATGTTTATACATTTTACAAATATATTTTCGTCCTTGGTATTGCGAGTTCAAACACGGGTTTTTAAAAGAAAATAGTTCTCTTTTATTTTTTCCCTTTTACTTAAACAGGGAAAAAACAAATGCATTTAGGTGTACCTAGAGATTCAGCTATTGCTCGCTCAGACTATTTCAATCGAAAAATACCCTTCAATTTGTTGTGCGAACTTTTCTACCAAATGATTTACTCTGATTTACGATGAATTTACTTTTTCTGAAAGTTAATCTGATTGAGAAGGTACTTAAGGGAGATCATTTTTCGATTTTCCATAAGTTTTCCCAGAAAATGTGAAAAACTGGAATAAAACATAGGAAAACCAAGTAAAACGGAAAAATCAGTACAATATTAAACAAATATTATTAAAGAAAATACATAATGCCTAATTAATTATTTTAACATATTATGACATATATATTTTTAACAAACTATCACTATCAACTTAATTCCACTCAGAATCGTTTTTTTCGTAAATAATGGTTTATCACAGGTATACTTTAAATTACTTATAACAGTGACTGTACCCTACCTCATCATCCTAGGTTATCTTTTTTTCTTTATTGTGTACAACAAATCTACCAATAATCTGGTTCCAATATGTAAGCATGGAACCATTTCTAAAAGAAAATATTGTCTTGATGGTACTTTAAAAAGATAATTTTTTGATTTTCCAAGTGGTTTTCATAATACCCAGGAAAATCCGGGATAGAATGTAATGAAAACGGGAATTTTACGAAAATAATGGTTTTATTATTTTCAATTTTGTTATTTGTTGTAATTCGGTTGAAAATATTTGTAGCCACTTGAAATTCGGACATAAAACTCAAATTTACTTTTTAAAGATATGGTAAAATTTCAAATATTATTTATTTCTAAGCTATTTATAGACATTTTAATTTTGCGAGCTCTGAACATAATTTTTATTCAGTAGGTACTTTGTGATAAAATTATTAGGCTAAACAAAAATGTTTGAAAATTTAACAGGTTCATCAAAAGTCGTATTTGTGGTAAAAAAATAATAATAAAGAATTGAGCTTGGTGTAGTAATTATTTTTTGACGTCTAATTGTCCTCACGTGTAAACGGCTACGTCCATTTGTCCCTATTCGTCCGTTAAGAATGATTTATTGCGTACATATATAAATTAAATAACTATGTCAGCCTACAACATCTCATAAACTACAGCATCACTTGTCCATATCATTTGCTCTTTTTTTCTAGATTTTCGCTATTATGATGATCCATCTGATCAATACAGGAGCAAAGGAGAAGGAACTGTAATGTTAATGTGGACAATGGTATACGACAAAGCTAAAGATTTATTTGTGACCGATATAAGTTGGAACCCTTATTATTTTGATTTATTTGCCGTGACGCTTGGAATTCGTGAGTAAAAAAAATTGTATTTTAGTTTTTCATTATATAAAGAATATCCATAGTAGGTAAATATTTTAGAAACTATTATGGAGCTTACTACTCAGCTTACTATTGACACTATGTCGGTTTTGGTGAACATAGTAGTTGGGAGAGAATTAAAGGGAAATTGCCTCCTAAGGGTCCGTGTTTTAAAAAAATTTGGGTCCCTCCCTCATATAAATTCCTAAATACGCCATTGATTAAATATTTTATTTAATGTACCTAAAATTTTATTCAAATGGATAGATAGATACTTTATATAATGTTTAATATAAGGGCGGTATTATACCTATTAGAGACATTTTTGTTCTCAAGATATTATTACCGCTATAATTTTGCCGCGATGTTTTTGCTGCGGTAATTTGACGTGGATCTTTCGTGTGCATTTCGATACTGGATTTCCGAAATATCACCCCTAAAGGATGGTTCACACTGGGTATTTAAAATTTTTGAAATGAAAATAAAATTTTAAAATAATAATAGTGTATTAATCAGTGTAACCCCATGGTTTTACATGGGCATTCATATGAAATAAAAAGAGACAGTGGCTAGACGGGGAGACATGTACTCAAATAAAATAATATATACTACATGATTAAATGTCTAAATGATTAACTTTTTAAAACAAGTTCATAGAAATATTTGCGTCAATTAAGTTGTATTTAAAATAATATTTCAGCGCAGGGTCATCGACCATTTATTGAAACCCCGGATTTGGGTTATGTTTGCCTATGGTCTTTGAAGAACACATCATTTCCCGAATATGTGACTCAAACGCATAGCGCTGCAATATGTGTAAGTTTCCATATTGAGCACACGAACATTCTCGCCGTGGGTTTGCGCGACGGTAGCGTGGCCGTGTACAATGTTAAGTTGCAGACCACCGAGCCGCAGTACAAGTCAACGTCCGACGAAACAAAACATATGGCATGTGTGAGACAGGTATAATGGAAGATGGATTCATGAATGTATTAAAGATGAGAATGCTTAGATGGACGAGTGAAGAAGTCATTAATAAGAGGCATCTGCAATATTGAAACAAGGGGGGGATGGGTTATACTAGCTGTATATAATTTATATAACTTGTATTATAATTATACATACATTTTTTTATAATTTTATATACGTATATAAGATATATAGGTCATGCAAGTCACATTTTTAGTAATTTATTGGGTATTCTAAGAGTTTTTCCAAAAATTTATATAAAAATAACAAGCTCCCTCAAAAAAAAAAAATAGTAATAATAATAAAAATCCACTAGGTTACTATACTAGGCGCATTCGGTCTTTTTGGTATATATATGTAATCTAGATAAAAATAAACGCTTTTAAGTAAAAAATAAAACGTTCGACGATCTGCGCAGGTTATTTGGTGTGCAGATTTAGTTTCCGGTGAAATGAATTTCTATTCGGTATCCGAAGACGGTACAGTCTGCCAGTGGGTGCTGTTACAAAACGAAATGGTCAAGATCGTTAAAATGGCTTTATTATTGGATAGTCCTAAAATAGAGCTCTGTGGAATTAAACAACCCTACTATGGTAATTCTATTTGTTCTTTTTAATTTCAGTTGCTTTATGCTTTATTATATTATAATACCTACCTATAAGATTTTATAGCGGACACATTTTACAATGCGCAAATCTATATTGTTATATTATAATGTAATTCAAAATAACTCTCACATAATATAATATGTTTGTAGCTAAGGGTACGACGCTTACATTTAATCCTCAAGACTCCGAAATATACTTCGTCGGTACGATGGAGGGATATGTTTTTAAATGTAACGTTGAATGGAATTCTTACATGCAAAGATTTAAAGCTCATCTTATGCCAGTCATCCGAATCAATTTCAACAAATACAATTCGAATATTTTCTTAACGTGCAGTGAAGATAATTTAGTGAAACTATGGGAGGATAAAAATGAGTGAGTTAAATTTGTTTAAATTCAAAATAACATTCAGGTCCACAAAAATTGAAGTTGATTAGAATTAGTGTGGGTATAATATTATGATTAAGTAGGTGTTCAGTACTATGTAAGAATAGATTTTTTATTTGTTTAACTCTTAAAATTTTGACGGCTAGTCACATCCGAATTTGTTTTTAAAAAAAGAAGCTGAATGAGGCAATATTCTTTGCATCACATGTAAGTCACTTTTGTTAATAGAAGTTTAAATTTTAAACTTTTAAACTATTTTCAAACTTAACTTAAGTTACCTATCTATCCAAAAATGTCACCTGACTTATCTATGAAATGCTAATAGTATAACCTGAAAAAATTTAATTCCAGTCTATGTTCATTTTTGGATTATGTATATTCTAAAAATCTGACTATAGAGTTACATAGACATACTAACTTGTATATACAGGAGAAGATCAAGAAAACCATAAGGGGTTAGAGGGCTGTATTGAAAATACATGTAAGACATATATTTATGATATAAATCAAACTGAGTATGTGTGGGGAGCGAACAAGAAGGGAAAATGATCACTATTCTGGGTCCACCACTATCCAAATCATATGTTATACTGACTTACAGAGATCCGCTGTTTACGTTCGACCTGAAGACTGCTTTGTCAGACGTGTGTTGGTCACCATTCTCAAGTACGTCGTTCACCGTCACCACTACAACGAATTGTCGGATTGTCATTTACGACCTGGATGTGAGTGCATACGAGGCAGTCTGTGACCAGCTCGTACATCCCGCAGACGAATATCGGCTCACCCGAGTAGCTTTCGATAAGCGGGTACCGTTGGTCGTGATCGGGAGTTCTAAGTAAGACGTTGCTTAATTAATTTTAAATAAGTCTTGAGTGAAGTTACATAATGGTTGTTCGCACACGTGCGTCTGTTTGTACAGGTCTATGATTGTAACATTCAAATTGTCACCTAACCTCCGGACAACATTAAAATCTCCAAAGAAGGGGGAACAAATTCCTTCAGAAATATTGGAGCAGAACAAATTGGACGAAGTGTTGAATCAGGTTAGAAAATAAACAATCATACTTTTCAGAATTATTTTCGTTTCGGTTTTCGACCATAAACTGCAGTAGAACATTTACGAAGAAAATGTATTAAATTTTGTTGCGGATTAAACAATGTGACATTTTTTTTAAATATAATAAACGTAACAAATAGAGTTTCAAATTGTATTATATTTAAAATTTACTGGCTAAATTAAAATAATATTTGATTATCTACTAAATTAAAATGTATGAGGCAAAAAAGAAACTGTCCTTTGTTTCCAAATAATTGAAATGCGATTTTATTTGATGGTAAATATATCAATAAAAAAATACCATATTATACTTATTTATAAAATATGCATTATCTAGAGAGAAAAAAACAAGTTTTGCAGAAAAATATACCTTGGAAATGAAAGTAATGAATAAAATATAATACATTTCAAATCCATTTCTAAATATAGTGTTATCATAGGGTTAATATTAGGGTTTATCGTTCCTTACAAATAAAAATAAAATAACTGAGTATCCTACTTTTCAAACTTCCTACCCACAACAGTAACACACCCATCCCCAGGATTATCTTTTTTGAGTTTTTCTCTGTCTGTGTATAACTTTTTTATTGCCAGTAAATTCTACACCTTGGGAGTGTCTAGTCGAGGGGTAAGTGAGGTTCGTGCTGGTGGCTTTAGGATGGCCGCTCTTCTCAAGGAACAAATATTTTCTTTAAAATAATTATCATAATTAAAATAAACTACCATAGTATACTGTGTCATTATATTATCTGCAGTAAAAATATTATAGGTAGTTACTTTTTTTTTTTTTACAATACATTAATCATGCATGAAATTTTTTAATAAGTATATAAGAATTTTCTTATTTTTTTAACAATAAATTCTGAAAATTATTTTTTCTGACTATTTATTTATGTGTTATATCTAACCATAACATCAAATTTGGGGAAAAATTAAAAATATGAATATAAAATAAAATATTTATTTGTCCATCATATAGATACTGCATAATGTCCAATGTCCATTGTGTTTATCTACCATATATATAAAGCTAAACATATTTACAAGTTGATCTATGTATGAATAAATATTCTCTGTTTAACCAAACAATATTTAAATGTCTATGACGCTTATATTTAAGTCGCAGTTTTAAAATTGTTACTTCAATGTATTGTTCTTATATGAGACGCTGGCCGTCACCGCTCGTCCGCCATTGGCATTCGTTTTTATTATTATATTTTTCTTTAATTCTTTCGGTTTCATGGGCGAGAGACATCGTCATTCGTGAACGGTTTATGTTAAAAGATTAAACGGTTTACAGACCCGAATGGTCACCATTTCCGTTGTTACATAATATATTATTATATGTTGTATTGTATCGCAGGTGCGAATGGCCGTATTGATTTGTGTACATTACAACTATCATACGGTACCAGATCGCATTTATCTACCTACCTAATTATTTGGGTACACCATATTTCCGTATATTGTATAGTTTGCTCTTTTGAGGTTTAGATAATCACAGGTGGATTCACGGGAGAGAGGGGTTGAAAGGGGCCATCGCCCAACATGAATTTCTTAAAAATTTTAAAATTATTACTGTTATTATTTTATGACAAACGAAAATACTTACAAAAACAGAAAAATGTTTTCTTTGTCTCTTAATTTCTAATTAAATAGTTAGTCATTTTATAATTTCAGACTCGTTTTTAATTTTTGTCTGATTCTTATTATTCTAATTGTCTGAGTGCGTAACGCCAGAAATCGTTCAATCGCTAATGATAAATTAATAAGAGTCACAGAATATGTTGGGAAACAGCAGAACACACATTATCTTATCCGTATTTCATAAATTCAATAATTTTATATTTAAGTACCTAAGTCATATTAAAATATACGACTCGTTAATTCGTATAGTCGCGTAGTTGTATACAATTAATTTTATGAATTTATAGAAATAATACAAATAATTAGCTTCCAATCTGTATTTAACCTGTGTTGAATAGAAAAAAAGGTAGTTTAATTTTTAAAAATTCGCCCCCACCTGGGATTACTTTTAGATCCACTACTGGGTACGCGGCTGACTAGTATGCACTGTGTGTACTGTGAGCTATTTTTAATTATTATTAATATTTTCATGTGAGCTAATCGTCACGATTTTCATTTGTAGATTTTAATATTATTACATAATAAACAATATGTTTTTCAGTGGCTATTTCATTGATTTATTACTACTACACATCAGTAACGTTGGTTTCAACCATCATTAAGTTAAAAACATAGTGTTACATACATGTAGATGCTAAATTTGTAATAACTATAAATCATTAAAATAATCGTGTATCGTTATTTGACGTGTAAATTAATTTTAATATTAACCTGTATACTAATGTATTCAATACCCGACGATAACGACTTCGATGTGGCCGCTACTGATATTAGCGATCGGGTGATTGTGATTCGCGACCGAAAGGTAGTATTGACCATTGAAAAATGGCTGTCCAGGCTGACCACGGACGAGAACCGCGGTCACAACGAACTCGATTACTTGAAGCTCTTGCAGAACATGATGGCTAACAAGCGAATCGGCCCGCCTTTTCACCAGAATCCACCTGCAGGACCGTTGTTGCCACTGGGTAATTATCTATTGCATTCGCAGCAATCGGTGTGTGAGGGACCGCCAGCTTGGTGCAGAAACCGGGCCAAATGTTGTAGACTCATAAGCAAAAACAACGGTATAATTGAGTCACAGCCGACGCAGCAAGTAGACAGCGAGGATAACGATGATGAGGACGATGAGGAACAGATCGCTCAAGACATGAATTGCAAAATTATCAGAAAAAGTAACAAAAATGACTTTGAAAATGTAAACCGCGGTTGTGGTGCGGTGCTGTCTACGAACGACGAAAATAAAAGCTATTGTAAAAGCGAAATCGCCGTCACTGATGAAAACAGTAAGTTCAGTGCAAACGACAACGGGGAAGTACAACTAAAGCACACTGAACGCGACGGACTGCACTTGGCCGGTGGTGGTGGAGCTGAATGTGGTCCGTGCTCTGGGGGAGCCCGGGCTTCTAAAAAAAAAATTGAGCCAGGAAAAGTCTGTGACCCGTGTTTGGACTCCATGGGACGGCATTTAAAACCACCGCAACCGAGTCCCCTAGACGTGGCATATCGGGAATTGTTGGGCGATTGCGCATTACCCGTGCTTACAGAAGCCGAACAAAAATCTGTGAACCCTGGACTGTTATCAGTATTGAAATCCGTCAACGACCAAATAACGTTGCAAGACTTTTACTTCCAGGTAAATACTTCACCATTTATGTTTTCGCAGTTTCTTGGGTCTTATTCGGGAAATTGAAAAAAAAAAGGAACGACGAAAATGGAAGTTAGATAATTGATAATGTTAAAGGGGTTAAGTTTAGAAGTGACATGTAAGGCAGAAGAAATAAAAGAGATTAAATAAAGATGGTAAAATATGATCTATGATGGACATAAAATACGAACATCCAAATTATCCGGATGTTCAAATTCGGATTGAGAGTTCCTACTGATCATATATGATACCTACTTGTAGGATAAACTTATAGTGTAAACAACATAAAATGCAGTCTATGCAAACATTTTAATTGAGATAAAAAAAAACTAAAATAAATTTGTGTTGAATTCCCTAATTGCTGTTATTTTAGAATTTATAATCATATACGTGTTATCATATACATGATACAAAACTGGCGGACAATTTTAAAATTAAGGAGCATACTTTGATTTTCAAGAGCAGCGCCATTTAAGGGATGTCATTTTATTTAAAGTAATAATATTTTATTTGACAATGCAGGTATCGCAATTCACGTGTGATCAGGCGTCGTTGCTGATAAAATTATCAGATAGTATGATGGACGATTTCAGAACATTCACATCAGATGTGTTCGAAAGTAGAACGGAACATATTAGCGACGGTCTGATCAAGGAACAGACTGCGCTGAACGTTAAATACACGTACTTAACACATCGGGCGTTCAACCGGGCAACGATAGCGTTAGACTTTCTGCGCGAGGCCCTACCGTTGTTCTGCTTTTCCAAATACAAAACTGATCCGGAAGCATATATGAAGCGTAAAATACTTACGGCGGTCCCAACTGTCGACGCACAAAAAGACGGTGACGGAGGTGGAAACGGCGATGACGGAGCGGACGGTGGTGATGGTGGCCACGACGAGAACGAGAAAGGCGCACAACAGTCGGCTGTCAAGAAGTTATTGTACGCTCTGAATTGGCTACGGGCCGAAGTTTTACGTGTTGACTGCGAGGGCCAGCAGCTGTTTGAACAGCGAAACCGGCTTACCACCAGTTTGGCTGATTATAACGGACAACTATCTACGGCACAGTGCCAGGCGGCTGTAGATATTGATCGGCTCAAGAATGAGCTTACGCTACTCAGAAAAAAATCGTCGGACCAGGAGGCCAATATTGACCGGCTTATGGAGGCCATCCAAGTGTCCATGCAGTCGCAGACGAAGTCCTCCGATTGTTAGCCCATTAGTCGCAGCGTAATTGTGTATTTTATCTATACATTTTTTAAATAATTTTATAGAATCGGTATCCATGAATAATTAATTTTACATATGAAATTAGTTTGGTTAAAGGTTAATTAGCTATTATTGTTAATTAACATAACCTTTTCTACTAGACATCTTGCTATAATAAACAGAACTGATACTCTGTCAGATTTGCCACTGTTAAAGAGTGGAAGTTGAAAATGTTGGCTGCATTAAGTTATTTTTTTTTTTTGAGCAATGTTTCATTATTATAAAACATTCGCCAATCGTACCATAGTTTCTTTATAGTAAATATGCAGACATATAATCATTAAAATAAAATAATGCATATCATTGTTTGAAGAATTTACAATTTTATTTTATACACANCAAACCGGTGTTTTTAATGTTATTGATAACCACCAATAACAGAATAATTAGAATTATATGTCACATTTTACTTCGCAGCCACTTTTGTTAACAAAAGTTGATATATATGACTAATGTAGAGTCTAGTGGTTTTCAATATTTGGGTATCAATCTTTCACAAATTTTTTTACCTTGAGTTTCCCTTTTTTAGGGCTATCTTGGGTATTTTTCAAATTACGCTTATGTGATCTGTACTATTACACATAGAGCATATTTCACTTTCTACTAAAAGTACTCCTTTCGGATTTTTGGATTTATTATTATTTTACTGAGAATAATTCCGACTGCACCGTGTATCATTGTTTCCGAGCCTTGTATCAATATATAACGTCTCGTTCTAAGATAATTTCCTACATTTAAACTAACATAATGCTTACATTTACGGTTTTTTTATTACTAAAAAATGCCGGGCGTCCCTCTATAACAATAAGTTATTTTAATCAAATTTTTGGGTGCCTCTAGAGATTCGACGGGAGACACTGTCTCGCTCGGACCGTTTAAGTACTTTAAACGATATTAAACTCTTGTTTGCAAATTCTCGTCAGGTAATAAGGAATAAAAAAATTTCCTTATGTGAAAATAAATACTTGAAAAACAATTTTCCCAATTGTGTGGAAATATATAATTATTAATGTAATTTAACAATTGATGATGAAAATACATATCTCGTTAAAATAATAATTTATAAAATCATTGTACCATACCTAAATATATTTTTTTAATAGTATTAAATCAATGGCCTTACCTATTATCATCAACAAACAATATACATATATAGTACATACCATTGTAAAAATTATGTGCCTCCGGGACGGGAGAAATTAGCAGGTGTATCATCATTAAAATAAGATAGTTAGATTACCCTTTATACCACGAAAGTTAGAATACGGAATACAACTGAAGAACTACTATCAGATAGGAAAATCATAATATATTTATAGTCATTTATTATAAAACATAATTAAATTTTGATAAAGTCATGTTTCGAAAAAGGACATGTCGATAATAAATTATTGGTATTTTTATGTCATGATTAGCAGTGCATTCTCATCATAACGTCGTATCAAAGTAATAATGTTATTGAACAAATGTTTTATTAATACAACATGAGTGTATTTTTGGAAAGGTAGGGTACATAAATTTATTTAATTTATATCTGTAATCAACGATAAACTATTTCTAATAAAAAACGATTCTGAACGAATTTCGGTCAGACGTACGTGTTTTGAAATGCTGTAATTTTTATGATTTTCATCAAAATTTCGTCATAAAACACGGTTATTAGAAAGGAAAAAAGTTCGGGGAAAATGTTTAATGAACCTATTTTTATATAACAGATATATAATTTTTTTATAACAGTGGAAATAGTTCATTTTCAACATGATTGCAAAGAATAACGAAACACGATCGCTCAAAATTTAAGGAGAGACCGAAGAACAGATTATAACAGTCAAACGGTCACATTTCACAAATTATTTTTTTAATGTATTGATTACCTACTAACTTGAAATTATCAGAATAAAGATAATATACCAGTATTAGATTTTATGACTAGCAATGTTATAATATAATCTTATTTATACGATTTTTGAGTGTCTTGGACGATTTGAAACCTCCGGAAAATGAGTACAGCCAGTGCTTTTTAATACTGTTAGAATTTTCTAGATTTAGCTAGGTTATTTTTTGAATTTGTTTCCAATTTTCCGGAAAAACCGAACTGTAGCAAATTCTAAAATTGTTCTCGTAAAATCTAGCAAATTACTAGCAATTTGGTGACATCACTTTCGAACCGATCGGATAATGTGCCGGTGCTGCGTCAAGTTAGCGCAGGCAAATTTGAAGTTTAATTTACAACGTTTCGGAAGACTAGCAAATTCTGATAATATAACAAAATCAAGCAAATTCTTAGAAATTTTTTGGTATTCGTTTTATAGGCCTATCATAATGTGCGGGTGCCAAATTGGTGAATTTGGCTTTTAGATATATTTTGTAAAAATATCTAATTGTTTATTTATTCATTTAAGGGTTACAACGGAAATGAAAACTATTACAATTATTATTATTAATATTATTTACACTATTGCCGTATATATTTTTTTATTTGGGTTACCTTAGTAACACAGACAAAATGAAAATAAAATATGTGGCTGGGTTGGTTCCATGGTAAAACCATATCTATGATATCTATGGTTTCTTTCCAAGTGGTTTACGAACACCTAAAAAAATTATTAAAAACGCCGTGACCCAAAAGATCTAATCTTTCTCAACAAACCCGTAATGCAATTAGGCTTTATAACATTGCGTATCAATCTACTGAAGAAGAACGAGAAATCGCGTAAGATCTGCGCAATGACTCTAGATGTTTTAGAGGTGCAATGATTTTACTGTCTGGCGATTTCCACCAAACACTGCAAGTTATTTCAAAATCGACTGCTGCTGATGAAATAAATGCTTGCCTCAAATCATCAAATCTGTGGCGCTATGTGTAGAAACTTCAGTCGTCGGCAAACATGAGAGTTGCATTGCTGAACGATCCATCTGCTCAAGATTTCTCCAAGCAGTTGCTGATTATCGATAATGGCTGTATTCCTGTCGACGACTCGAGCAGATTGATTTCATTTCCTTGAGGTTTTGCAATTTTATTTCATTAAAAGACGAGCTCAACAACAAAGTATTCCTGAACATCATGCTAACTACAAAAATAACGAACGGTTGAGTGAGCGAACAATTTTTACGGCTAAGAATAAAGATGTGGATGACTTAAACTCTTTTATTCAGAATCAAACCGTTGGTACTCTGCGTTTATTCAAATCTATTAACTGTATAACAAACGAAGGCAAAGCCACTAACTATTCAACTGAATTATTAAACTCTTTGGATGTGCCTGGCTTACCACCACACAATTCACAACTAAAAGTGGGCTCAGTAGTAATCAAAATCGGTTCTTCAAAATCTAAACCAACTAAAACTATACAATGGAATGTGTTTGGTTATAAGAGAACTGATGATCAGTGTGATTCAAGAAACGATATTCAAAGGAAAATTCAGAGGTGAGGAAGTTCTCATTCCGAGAATTCCGATGATCCTAACTGATATGTCCTTTGAATTTAAAAGAATTTAATTTCCGATTCATTTTGCATTCATCATGACGATTTACAAATTACAAAAACAATCCTTCAGTGTTTGTGGTCTGAATTTATAAAAGGCATGTTTTATGTTCACGTGTCGGCAAACCATCCGTTTTTTTTTTTCTTGCATCTGATAACAAGACGAAAAATATCGTATATCACAAAGTATTCATTGAAGAGAATCAACCCATGCAGCAAAATACATACATCATACATCATCAAAAGAAATGTCTTGCTGACCCACTATTGAAATAATTGATTTTTTTAGTTTTATTAAATTTTTATTTTACTTAATATATATTACCTAACGAACTATTGAACTTAATAAACTTAATAAATTGTTTGTATTAATTTTATTACGTTAATTAAAATCATAAAATAAGTTTAGCTAAAATGTATCACAACCTTCATTGACTGTTAGGGACGGTAAGAAGTCCGCTGATTCGGCTAGTAATTTTAATAAAAATGATAATTTTATTAGGGGAAATATAAACTGTAATAACTACAAAATGCAAGATGTGGGTATAGTGCACATCGCCGCGGTAGTTTCGCTACCAATATTTCGCTGCCAAGCAAGTCGTAGCCAAGTAATTCGCTGCCAACATTTCGCAGCAAAATCTTTTTTTTCTTTGAAACCTAGGGTCGTATCTTGGTTTTTTATCAACGTACGCTAGTGTCATCTTCACTGATTACACATTGGGCTATTAGGGGCACTTCATATAAAAAGTACCCTCCCATAAAAATTACAGTTATTAGCATCTTAAAAAAATGATTTTATAAGTATTAAAAACAATTAATATAATACATAAAAAAAAAATTGAAAAAAAATTAGGTAGTTATTCAAAATAATGCTCTACGTATATTATTGCTCATTGCTTACTTTTGTTGGAAATCTATTTGTTTATATATATATATAATTATCTTATTTTTCTAATTGACTACTTGAAAAAACCTATTTAAAATAGTATAAAATAATATACTGTAGATATTATAGGTACCAAATATATGTTTTATTGTATATTTGGACAAAGGAATTTTAAATAATAATTTTAGTATATTATTTGTATTTAATTTATCCGTATAGGTTATTATAAGAATTAGTAGGTAAATATTAAATAAATATGTTTTGCTTCGTCGGGACTTTTTATTCCTTAAATGATTTTTGATCAGGGGTTTTACTTTTCCTGAGCTTTTTTTTCTAATACCATTGTTAATCATTATTTCGTGTATAAGTTTATACAAATTATAGTGTTGGGTATTAATGAAAATCACTAGCACCGAAAACTATTACAGAACAACAGTGCCGTACTCGCACTACCGTGGCCGTATTTCCATTAAAGCGTATCAATTCTTGTTATAATATAGTTATCACGGTTCTATAGTATCACTCCATGAAAACAGAATAAGTTATTAACATGGATCATGGTTCCAGAGTGCAAACAATAATCGTACATACAATCACAATATAACTATTAAAACCAACAGTGGGTATATATATTGATAGCTACAATATCTCTTATCTCTTATTAAAAATGATTCACTCTGTTGCAGTAATTATTCTCTTGTTAAAATAATAAAAAACCCAAAAATCAGAAAGGAGCACATTTAAAATGAAGTGAAATATGCTCCATGTGTAATAGTGAAGATCACATTAGCGTAGTTTGAAAAATAGCCAAGATAGCCCTAAAAAAGGACATCTCAAGGTAAAAGAATTTGTGAAAAATTGATACCCAAATATTAAAAACCACTAGACTCTACATTAGTCATATATATCAACTTTTGTTAATAAAAGTGGCTGCGAAGTNTCGAATCATAAATGTGTATAAAATAAAATTGTAAATTCTTCAAACAATGATATGCATTATTTTATTTTAATGATTATATGCCTGCATATTTACTATAGAGAAATAATGGTACTATTAGCGAATGTACCGCTGTTCAACTCTTGTAGATGGGAAGATATTCTACCATCATAATTTAATAATTCTAGGTTATATCAGTTAAAAAAAGTTTAAAAAAAAAAAAATTAAGGTTAAGTAATATAATAGTTTTACAAGTGCTTAATGCAAAATATTTACGAAAATTTTAAAAATGACGGCCTTTCAAAACGTCTGTAACTGAACTACGCTCGGAATCGTTTTCTCTATTAATGTCTTATAATGATGAAACATTGCTAACAAAAATAAATAACTTAATATAGCCAATATTTACAACTTCCTATCTTTAACAGTGGTTAAAGTGTGCCATTGCACACATGACCCAGCATCAGTTATTTTTATTAGAGCAAGATATCTAGTAGAAAAGATTAGGTTAATTATCAATAAAAGCTAATTAACATTTAACCAAAGTAAGTTCATTTATAAAATTAATTATTCATGGACACCGAGATTTTATAAAATTATTTTAAAAATATATAGATAAAATACACAATTAGGCTGTAACTCATGGATCTAACAATCAGAGGACTTCGTCTGCGACTGCATGGACACTTGGATGGCCTCCATAAGCCGGTCGATATTGGCCTCCTGGTCCGACGATTTTTTTCTGAGTAGCGTAAGCTCATTCTTGAGCCGATCAATATCTCCAGCCGCCTGGCACTGTGCCGTGGATAGTTGTCCGTTATAATCAGCCAAACTGGTGGTCAGCCGGTTACGCTGTTCAAACAGCCGCTGGCCCTCGCAGTCAACCCGTAAAACTTCGGCCCGTAGCCAATTGAGAGCGTACAATAACTTCTTGACAGCCGACTGTTGTGCGCCTTCCTCGTTCTCGTCGTGGCCACCATCACCACCGTCCGCTCCGTCATCGCCGTTTCCACCTCCGTCACCCTCTTTTTGTGCGTCGACATTTGGGACCGCCGTAAGTATTTTACGCTTCATGTATGCTTCCGGATCAGTTTTGTATTTGGAAAAGCAGAACAACGGTAGGGCCTCACGCAGAAAGTCTAACGCTATCGTTGCCCGGTTGAACGCCCGATGTGTTAAGTACGTGTATTTAACGTTCAGCGCAGTCTGTTCCTTGATCAGACCGTCGCTAATATGTTCCGTTCTACTTTCGAACACATCTGATGTGAATGTTCTGAAATCGTCCATCATACTATCTGATAATTTTATNCGTTCTCGTCGTGGCCACCATCACCACCGTCCGCTCCGTCATCGCCGTTTCCACCTCCGTCACCCTCTTTTTGTGCGTCGACATTTGGGACCGCCGTAAGTATTTTACGCTTCATGTATGCTTCCGGATCAGTTTTGTATTTGGAAAAGCAGAACAACGGTAGGGCCTCACGCAGAAAGTCTAACGCTATCGTTGCCCGGTTGAACGCCCGATGTGTTAAGTACGTGTATTTAACGTTCAGCGCAGTCTGTTCCTTGATCAGACCGTCGCTAATATGTTCCGTCCTACTTTCGAACACATCTGATGTGAATGTTCTAAAATCGTCCATCATACTATCTGATACCCTTATCAGCAACGACGCCTGATCACACGTGAATTGCGATACCTGCATTGTCAAATAAAATATTATTACTTTAAATAAAATGACATCCCTTAAATGGCGCTGCTCTTGAAAATCAAAGTATGCTCCTTAATTACAAAATTGTTTGCCAATTTTGTAACACGTATATGATTATAAATTGTAAAATTACTGCAATTAGGAAATTCAACACATATTTATTTTAGTTTTTTTTTATCTCAATTAAAATGTTTGCATAGACTGCATTTTATGTTGTTTACACTATAAGTTTATCCTACAAGTAGGTATCATATATGATCAGTAGGAACTTTCAATCCGAATTTGAACATCCGGATAATTTGGATGTTCGTATTTTATGTCCATCATAGATCATATTTTACCATCTTTATTTAATCTCTTTTATTTCTTCTGCCTTACATGTCACTTCTAAACTTAACCCCTTTAACATTATCAATTATCTAACTTCCATTTTCGTCGTTCCTTTTTTTTTTCAATTTCCCGAATAAGACCCAAGAAACTGCGAAAACATAAATGGTGAAGTATTTACCTGGAAGTAAAAGTCTTGCAACGTGATTTGGTCGTTGACGGATTTCAATACTGATAACAGTCCAGGGTTCACAGATTTTTGTTCGGCTTCTGTAAGCACGGGTAATGCGCAATCGCCCAACAATTCCCGATATGCCACGTCTAGGGGACTCGGTTGCGGTGGTTTTAAATGCCGTCCCATGGAGTCCAAACACGGGTCACAGACTTTTCCTGGCTCAATTTTTTTTTTAGAAGCCCGGGCTCCCCCGGAGCACGGACCACATTCAGCTCCACCACCACCGGCCAAGTGCAGTCCGTCGCGTTCAGTGTGCTTTAGTTGTACTTCCCCGTTGTCGTTTGCACTGAACTTACTGTTTTCATCAGTGACGGCGATTTCGCTTTTACAATAGCTTTTATTTTCGTCGTTCGTAGACAGCACCGCACCACAACCGCGGTTTACATTTTCAAAGTCATTTTTGTTACTTTTTCTGATAATTTTGCAATTCATGTCTTGAGCGATCTGTTCCTCATCGTCCTCATCATCGTTATCCTCGCTGTCTACTTGCTGCGTCGGCTGTGACTCAATTATACCGTTGTTTTTGCTTATGAGTCTACAACATTTGGCCCGGTTTCTGCACCAAGCTGGCGGTCCCTCACACACCGATTGCTGCGAATGCAATAGATAATTACCCAGTGGCAACAACGGTCCTGCAGGTGGATTCTGGTGAAAAGGCGGGCCGATTCGCTTGTTAGCCATCATGTTCTGCAAGAGCTTCAAGTAATCGAGTTCGTTGTGACCGCGGTTCTCGTCCGTGGTCAGCCTGGACAGCCATTTTTCAATGGTCAATACTACCTTTCGGTCGCGAATCACAATCACCCGATCGCTAATATCAGTAGCGGCCACATCGAAGTCGTTATCGTCGGGTATTGAATACATTAGTATACAGGTTAATATTAAAATTAATTTACACGTCAAATAACGATACACGATTATTTTAATGATTTATAGTTATTACAAATTTAGCATCTACATGTATGTAACACTATGTTTTTAACTTAATGATGGTTGAAACCAACGTTACTGATGTGTAGTAGTAATAAATCAATGAAATAGCCACTGAAAAACATATTGTTTATTATGTAATAATATTAAAATCTACAAATGAAAATCGTGACGATTAGCTCACATGAAAATATTAATAATAATTAAAAATAGCTCACAGTACACACAGTGCATACTAGTCAGCCGCGTACCCAGTAGTGGATCTAAAAGTAATCCCAGGTGGGGGCGAATTTTTAAAAATTAAACTACCTTTTTTTCTATTCAACACAGGTTAAATACAGATTGGAAGCTAATTATTTGTATTATTTCTATAAATTCATAAAATTAATTGTATACAACTACGCGACTATACGAATTAACGAGTCGTATATTTTAATATGACTTAGGTACTTAAATATAAAATTATTGAATTTATGAAATACGGATAAGATAATGTGTGTTCTGCTGTTTCCCAACATATTCTGTGACTCTTATTAATTTATCATTAGCGATTGAACGATTTCTGGCGTTACGCACTCAGACAATTAGAATAATAAGAATCAGACAAAAATTAAAAACGAGTCTGAAATTATAAAATGACTAACTATTTAATTAGAAATTAAGAGACAAAGAAAACATTTTTCTGTTTTTGTAAGTATTTTTCGTTTGTCATACAACAAAGGGCTTAAACATTTTTTGAATACATATTTATATTTAGCACGTAGTAAGGAAAATGCCTTTGTAATAGCTAGTCACGAGATGATTTGAATTTAACATATGCTATATTTTTACGATACACTAAATCTTTAAAATTTTTGGTAACCCATGACTGAAAAGTTGATTTAAAAACCAAGACACGCGGACGAAACGTAAGACAGAGTTCTGGAGAGCATCATTTAAAGTAAAGGTAGCAGCAATGTAGTCAGGGTTCAATGAGGGTAGAAAACCAGTCAAAAAATAATAAGAATGCTATAATTTGATTATAATTTACTCTGTGAAAGTTATAAAATAAAAATATTTTAATAATAATATTAAATTATTCATATACCAAAAAAAAAAAAGGAACCACGAGCAGTAAAGCCAAATTTCCCCCTCCTTATTTTTGTATTACTATTACAGATATATTCTTTGTAAATAAATAAATAACTGAACAGCTGAACAGGTTCTATAAAAAGTATTATAGTACAGCTAAGAAATTGCAAAGTCGCGAAAAAGAATTTAAACTCTAATTAATTAATTTGGTTCAGAAAGAGTTACTATACTTGCTAGAAATATCCGAATCAATGTACTGGGGATATATATAGACACAAAAACAAAATACAGTGCAATAATCGCTATTTCGCGAAAATTAAAAAATTAAACAAATTTTATTTAGGTATACCTATTGCCAGAAGCGGAGTAGCTTGCCGGACAATCGGGCAAATGCCTGGTAGCCTCGCCTATGAGTGGCCCGAAAATAATTTACTAGAACTCAATATAAAGAAATCTAAATATATATACTTTGAAATTTATAAAAATAAAAGTTTAATACATAACCCATTAGTTATACACTACTCAAATTGTAATAGGTCCTTGGTTTCTTGTAATTGTGAACTTGAACATGTATATTCAATTAAATACCTTGGATTGATTTTTGATAATAATTTGAGGTGGGCTCTACATAGACATCATGTAGTTATTATTTTACGTTAGTTGTTTTATAGATTTAAATTTTTAAAATATATCCTTGACACCGAGACCTTACGTATAGTTTATTTAGCGCTTGCAAAATCTATTATTAATATTGGTATTGTTATTTAGGGTAATGCCTAACATCTAAGTTTGCTTTAAATCCGCTTAATATTACGTTGAACTCACTGTTGAGATTTATACTATCGAAGTCTTATGACTTTCACGTAGATAATCTTTACAAACATTTAATGTAAGAAACCTCAATTGTTTATATAGATGGAATATTCTTAATTATATTTTTAATGTAGATTTAAAATATTATTCCCTATCACATAACTATCAAACATGTTTAAAGTAATCGGTAAACCTGAATGTGCCAGTAAACCATAAAGATTTTGATAGAAAAATAGTAGTCAATATCGGTATTCGATTATGTATTATGTTTAATATTAGTTTATTATTATAAAAAAGTAAATATCATCATAAAAATATTTAAAAGATTTTAATCTAAATCCTATTACATTACAATAGCGTTAAAACAAATCCTTTGATTGAATTTTCTTCAACAGAATATGTTGAGAAATAGCAAAACACACATTATCTTATCTATATTTCATAAATCAATGATTTTATATTACGTACCTATGTCATATTAATATTAATAATAATATATTAATATATTATTTGTTCATTCGTATAGTTTTAAATTTGTATACCATTCATTTAATGAATTTATAGAAACAATTCAAACAATAAGCTTCCAATACAAGTGAAATAAAAAAAAGGCAATTTAATTTTTGAAAATTCGCCTCCCTCCCACTTGAGTGACTTCCGGATCCGCTACTGAATTGATTAAAAATAATTAATAAAATTACTACAATTCTCACCTCATCAGTGTGAAAATCAAATATTTCATGAGTCATATTCAATAAAGGTATCCTCTTCCGACGTCCAATTGTTATTTTTTAAAAAAATTGTGTGGGTATTTTCGTCGCTATTCCCATTCGTGCTTTCTGACCAAAAACCGCTTCATAAGGAGTCATTTTTATGGTTTCATGCTATGTAGTGTTTAACGCCCCATTGTACAAAGTCGAGTCCGCAGCTCCATTCAACAGTATTGTTATCCTGCATTCAAGCTATTAGTTAATCCTTCAGCGTACAATTACCTCTTTCTACGGACCCTTGACTTTGTGGGTAACGTAACCGACCATTTACTATTATGGAGTCAGGCCATATTGAAGCTAATTCTGTTATAATACCTGCAGTTAGTTCATGACCATTATCAAACTGAAGAACGTTAGTAACACCAAAAGTCAAAATTATGTGCAATAATTCTTTCGCAACTTCTAAAGCCTTCTTGTACCTCAGAAGTCGATATAATGATATAATGAAAACTTTGTCAAATGGTATTTTTAATGAAAAATATATTTAAAATCACCATCGAATAAACTCTATAAGTTGACAAGGTCCACTTGCCCTCGCTCGTTCAGGGGCGAAGCTAAAATGGGCAGCACAACAACGCCTCTCGTACTTTTTTTGTTAATTTCTCCATACACTTGTTGCAATTGGCAATGGAATTTTTCACAGCAACTATTGGGATATTGTAGTAGTGTTCCTTTATTTTCATGTGGGTTTTCGTCTCCCCTTTATGTTTACTGACTACATAAATGTCACTAATAATATTAGTGAAATTATCAATTGCCGCCATAATTCCTTGATCACGCTTCCGTCAAACACATCGAACGCCAGCTACCTCAATTAATTCAAATTTATCAACGATATGATAATATCGCCTATTTTTTCTCGTGGTAAAATTATTAATATTTGAATTGCTTCTTTTTCTTTTTGAACCATCCACTGTGAATCCAAGGTTAATTGATAATATTTATAAATAAGTTTACTTATAAGTTATAACAAATATTTGAACACACTGTTCACCGCATAAAATGAACGAACCAACTAAACACTGAACATTGAACAATATGTAATATAGATCGTAGGTCGGTATATTGTTTTATTTAGGCTGTGGCGGGAAATAACGGTATCAGCAATAAGATAAAATATTTTATTTTAAGTTATATGGGGAACTGTCTTATAATTATTATACACGGTTAAAGTAAAAATTAGAAATAAAGTGAAATCAGTAGACAAGTTGCCGATTTCACGTATTCGGCAATGGCGTTGCTTATTTCATAAAATAAACAATTTTTCTGCCGATTTCGTGAAATCAGCAAAAAAACAAATTTAGCGTTACATATATATATAAAGTAAGGTTCGAGTTATGGTAGCTTTTCATTATTATATAATTGAAAAAAAAAAAAAATACTACTATTTTTGTTTTGCGTTATGAAATTGATAATTTATCAGCGAAGTATTACAGTTATCAAAGAATTTTAAAATTATGTACTGTCCTATGATCATTAAAGTTAGTCATAGTTTAGTTATATGAAGACATGAGCGAATTTCTTACGCCAAAATAATGATAAAATTTTACAATCTTCAACCTTAATGTAGCAATACTTCAAAAATATCAAAATGTCTTTCTCATAACATTGATAACTATACCTATATATATATATATATATATATATATTGTAACTGTTTTATACCAAGCCAAACTCATTTTCAAAAAAAAAAAATAGGTATTTTTAGAAAATATACAATTTTACATTTAAATTTATATTTTTCAGTATCTTTGTAAATTAAGAGTACAATTATAAAAATATTAAAACCAAAGAGATTTCATAAAATAAGAAAATATTGTTAATATTTTTAATTTATATTTTGTAAATCAATTTTTAAATGAGACGGGTGAGACATCTGGCCAAGTTCCATAGTTTCATTTTTTTTTTCGATTATTTCACAAAATACTAATAATAGCCTTTTCTAGATGTGATACAATTTTCAGATTTTCTGGTGATTTTTAGTTATCAATTATGGGCATTTGATATTTTTTGTTGTTGCTTTTATGAAAATACAATAATTTTTTTTTTTTTAAGTTTAAAATGAATTTCATCAAGTTGCACTTGGTGTTAAAAAATAGTTAAAATATAGAGCATAATATAATATTCTGATAAAGTTATAGTAACTAGTAAATAGTAAAAACCAAATTTCAAAACTTATAATTTCACTAAGAATGGTATTTCTTTAGCAATGGTTTATTATATGTTCTATAAAATAAATATACAACAAAAAACAAAAACACACCAACAATAACTGTATTTTTTATATGAAATACTCAAATGCTCACTATAGGTAAATCCATAGCCTACATATACTTTACATGTCACAAAAGAAAAAAAGTGTAACATTGCAACACTATAGCAAATTTTGTATTTATTTTTAACAAGACTATGATATTTACATGATTGTAACAAAATTATTTTTTACAATCATTTGTCACGCCTCATTTGTTATTTGAAATAACATATAAACATACATGCGTACATACATACACACATACTTAGTATTATAATCCTCAGTAGTCTGGTAAAAATATATTACCCAATAAGAGGTGTTGGAGCAAAGTCCCCTCCACGTATATCTACATAAGGAATGTCAATAATAATAAATAATTAATAATAAATAATAATTATACAAAAGCATTTGAATAAACTACCTATATTTTTCCTTTTTAGATTTGGAGTATGGAATTTAATTTTTATTATTTATTCAGTTTATTTATGCATATTGGTGCAATTTGCAATCTGCAAGGTTTATTCAAACTATAATATTAAGAATAAATTTAAATCTATTTACAAAATAATAAACCACTCAGTTTGTCTATAAATTATTCTTTATTATAATTTTTTTTCTAAATTTATTAAAATTGCATACAAAACAATGATTGATTGATTATAAGTATACAAAAAAAAAACTGTAATTGATTTGAAGAAACATAATTATGAAAAATAATGTATCTACTAAATACAATAATTACATTAATCATTAACTCATACATTATCCATCAATAAATTTGTTTTTATAATAAAATATACTGTTAGGATTGCCAAATACAAATGGTTAGTAACTAATATAAACTAATTATTGAATTTTAAATATTTAGCTAGCTAATATTTATATTACAGATTAATCAATAATTCTTAAAAATTAACAGTGCAATCTTTTGGTTATTTTTTGTTTTTGTTTTTTTACAATTGTATTACAATGGCACACTGTAACTAAAATGTTTAGAATTAAAAGTGTATAAAAGTTCATTTGTTTGACAAATTCAGATTATATATTATTTTTAAGATTTAATGATAGGGGAATTTTGTTTATTTACATATTTCCATTTTATTTTGTTGTACACAATATTTTGAAATTTCTTACATAATATAGTATTAAACAATACATTTTAAATATTCATACACATGTAAATACATAAAGTATAAATTATTTAAATCTAAAGGCGGTTTGTAGCATAAATAAAAAAAAAAATAATATAAACTATAATATCAACTAAATGCAAATGACTAGTTATTATTATCATTGAAATAAAATGCCTTAACATGATTTATTTTGAATGTAACCATACATGATAGAAGTTACCTGTGATTTTATTTCAATGAGCCTACTGAACAATATTAAAGCTGTGTTCCAATAATGTTGTGAACTACATTATTCATCAGTTAATAATATTGTATCAACATTTATAATAATCAAAATATAATAATCTCTTTTGGTAATTTTAGGTTTAAACTAGGGGAACAGGTTGGGCCCAACTAAATTTGTTGGTGGTAGATGAGTAAATAGAGCTAGTGGTAAGAAATATATATAGTATGAGTGATATTTATAGAAAATATAACTATACAAATAGTATTATAAGTTATGAAATATATTGCACTCCAAAAAAAACAGTATAACATTGTATTGCCTTGTTTGCCCGAGTATTTTTAAACTACTTCAGCACCACTAGGTTAAAAATACTAGTAGTGACAGCACAGCTTATTTTGGCTATTCACTGCACATTATTAATATAGCTGTATTGATTACCTTAACCAAAAATCATTATTTTGTAAATACTAAAATAAAATAGGAACCTAAACTATACAGTTAATATAACAATCAGCTGTCATTCAGTATGTTATACCTACTGAAAATATAAGTACATTTATTATGATACCTATCTTATGTATTTTGGCCACACCATATTTTTTTTTCCAAGTAATAATTTAGAAAAGTGAAGAACAAAATCATCTGGTTTTAATAATGTAAAAATACAACTAAGAGAATCTGGTCTAGCACATGTCATAAATATTGCATAAATTATTTGAATGTCCAATTTCTGTTTAAAATGATTTATTAATTTATTTAAACAAATATTATGCTAAAATTGTATTTAATTCAAATAGGTAAATAGTATTGCAATATATATTATTCTTAACAATATATACATATCTATATCCAGTATTTAAAACTATTTGTATGTATGACAGACATAACATAATTATAGTGAATTTTATATTCGCTTGGCATGGTAAATTAATAAAACATTACAGATGGAGCACAGCTTTTATATACAGAGTGATTTTTTATGCTTGCTCACCCCCCCTCCCCCATATTTATAAGTAAACTATGCATATATTCAAAATCACAGTTTTTGAATTTTTTTAAAACTATTATTTGAAGACAATATTTTCAAATACTTTGATTATTCACAACATTTAAGTAATATCCTGTGACAATAATAACATTGATTTTTCAAATGAGAACCTATATGATTTAATGTAAATTATGAATCAAGTGGTAATTGTTTTGAAAGTTTTGATATATTGTTATGGAAATTTTAATCCATAAGCATTTAGTAATAATAAAAAATTGTCTGAATATACCAAACTAAGTAGAAGCAAATATTAACAAATATTTTATATTACATTCCTAATTATAATAACCAAAAACTCATACTTTAAATTCAAATTTCAATTACAATCCATCAAGATTTTCAGAAAAGTCATCAGATTCATAATTTGCAAAACATACAAGTTCTCATTTAAAAAACCAATATTGGTATGACACAATATACTACTTAAATTTTGTTAAAAATCTAAGAATAATGATGTAGATGATTACCAATCAAATTGTCCAAGACATACAAAAATTAAAAACCAAGAAGTTATAATTAACAGTAAATTATAAATAACTTGATCAGTATATTAAATAAAAAAAAAAAAAAATGTAAATATAGTGAAAAATGAATGTACTAAAATAAATTTAAACAATTAGTTAATCAATCTAGGTAATATAAATTAAACAATATTATCAGTATGCAACATATTGAATGACAGCCTAATCTATAATATGAATAGGCTAATAACTGATAAAAACATCACAAATTAAGTTTTTTTTAAAAAAATTACTAAATGTGGAAAAAACTTTCTTCATTTAAAACTAAACTGCTTCAAGTTTATTTATCTTGAGATATAAAAAGTGTTAAAAAACAAATATTTTGGTTTGATATTGGTATATAAAAATATTAAAATAGTTCAAATTTGTTTAAATAATATCATGTTGGTGTAAATAAAAATAGTAAATACTCTACTTATTTTTACAAATCATAAATTATATAATTTCAATAACATAAAAAGTTTTGTGTAGTTAATGTGTTAAATTAAGTGGGATACATGTTATTATTTTTATTTTTGTTTTATTATTTATGCCATGTACTTAATATTGGATAAAAATTATTAAAGTTTATTGAAATATTGATTTTGTTATTATTTAACATTATAAGTATTACTTTAAATAACTAAAAATTGATGTTTAATTAGAGTTTATAAGATGACCCTCCAAACACAGTTGGCTGTTAGCCATAAACTCACTTTAAAAATCAAATTAATGCCTTCATTTATTTTGGTAAAGTTGGCCTTATATTTTAATTTATCCATAAGTTAGATATTGATCTATTCATACCATTATAATTGCTATAAAAATCGTACAAAATATTAAACTCAAATTTTCCAAAACTATGAAAAACAATCTAAATTTAGTTTTGGTAATCACTAAATAAACAAACATAAAACAATATATTAAGAAAATAAAGAAATTAAGTCTGAGAACATTAATATTTACTGCCTACAAAAAAACTAATGTCTAAAAATAATATCTAAAATCAATAAAATGATAAAACACTCCATTATTGATTCATTCTCTATATATAAATGAAGACTAAATAGTATCAAATTGTCAATTTCTACTTATTGTGTTCATGTAAATTGCTGTTGACTAATTGGTGAGTGGTGTTGACTACTTTTCCAGTCTATATTTTGTTCAGTTGTTTTATAAAATCTGGTGGACATTTTATTGAATATTGGTAACAACTCATTAGCTTCATTAGATAAAGCCTAAAAAAAATAACAGTGATAAAATTATCTTAAAAATTATATACATCAAATAGACTACAATATTATAAACAATAATATATTAAAATTACCTAAATAATTTTAAATTTTAAAAATTGTTAGATACTTTTAATTTTTTTTTCTTACGGACTATAATAGGACTAAACAAGAATATATTACAAAAAATATTATTATATTTTTTAATTTTAGGATTTTATTATTGTATAGAATTAGAAATTGAAGAAAAAAAATATACTTTTTATTTAGAGATATGTTTCTCCAATAATAATTCAAAATTCAATAGATAAAACATTTAAATGAAATATTATTTTTGGTATTCTATAATATATAATATAAACATGTATGAGTAGGTATACTCATGGTGGGGATAACCCCACAATTTCAAATAAGTAGCCAAACCCGATCTCTAAAATGACAGCAAGTAAGTACCACCACTAGACTATGACAGACACACTATAAAATTGTTATTATTGAAACTTTAACATAACACATATAATATTAAAACTTCGGCTACAATTTCAAAACCAAGTCAATCCGCTTAATTCTGACTTCACCATAGTTCTTAAATTAGCTAAATTATAAATTATTATAAATTATTTCTTAAATTATACATGTATTCAACCCAAAAAACCAAGAAAATTGAAAAATTAGGTTTGTTCAACATAATTTTTTAGTCCAAAGATTTTCATCAAATTTTGATATTATAATTTGTTTATAAAAAAAATACTACATTCAGCTAATTTTTTTTTACCACAAGTAAGGTTTTTAATGAACCACCTGTTAAATATTCAACAATTTCACCACAGAGTACCTACCAATAAAAATTATATAAAAATTCACAAAATTAAAATAGTATCTATAAATAGCTCAAAAAATAGCTACAAATCTTTGAAAATTTTATCACATCTAGAAAAGTCAAATATAAGTTTTGTGTACAAATTTTAAGTCCAATAAATCTATACAAATATTATTAACTGAATTTCAATAAAAAATTTAAATTTTTGTCAAAAGCTCAAATGTTTTAAAAATGTTACCATGTCTAGAAAAGGCAAATATTATTTTTTTGTACACATTTCAAGTTCTTACAAATAACAAAATTTAAAATAATAAAAGACAATATTTTCATAAATAATCTGTTTTAATTACATTTTATTTGGGGTTTTCTCAGATATTATGAAACTAGCTTGGAAAATTAAAAAATGATCTTTTGTAGTACAATCTACACAATACTTTTAAAAATACATAGATAAGGAACATTTAAAATAATTTTCAGTGTTTTTTCCCTAACTTCAAACAGTTAGTTTTGAAGTGAAAAACTATTGATTTTCATAATTTTTAACAACTGTGAACTGAAGTGATGAAAAGTCAAGGTATACTTGTCTAGGTAAAGTTAAACCATATTCCATAAACCCTAAATCATCTTTATTATTTCTTTGGCAAGGTAATCATCAACTAGTAATTAAGAAAAACTAAAACCAATAATTAGTTATTTTTTCTTATTATCCTAACTATAAATATTGTAGTTTGTAAATTGTAAACTGTTAACAGTAATTGAAATATTGATAACATATTTAAGGAATAATACATTTGTTTGCCACAGTTGAACCACAATTAAGTGGTTTAATAGCATGAGTTAAAATAAATTAAGTTGACAAATGGTGTCGATGCAACAAAAAATAATATTAAGAAAGCCCTAATCTCTACTTAAATTGTAAATGTAACAGATACAAATTAGCATTAAAGAACTCATAGGAGTTTAACATATTTTTGTTAATCTACATAATAAATTATTTCTTACTTTCAAATAAATAACAGAGTCTGTACCAAAACCATCACAGGAAAGCAAAACTAAATCACCATGTAAATACCGTGCATAAAGTCTAGAAATAGGCAGTCCATAACCATACCCTAAAATTTAAACAAATGATATGAAAATCAATTTAGTTTTTGTTTTACTTTTGTTTACTTGCCTGCTAATGGTACTGTATGAGCATCTGATTTTGATGGTTGTGGTGCAGTGGAATACATATAATGAAACATCCTTTCACTTAAACTCCTTGGAATACCACCACCTTGGTCGGATACCTATAACCCATACAATATTAATATCATATTGTTTAAGAAAAACTATGGCATCAAATTATTGTTTGAATGTTTAGTACCTCAAGAAATCTTAAAATGTCTTAACTTAAAGATTTTTATTATTGAACCATTTTAGTTTTATAAATTGTGATTTTAATTTTGAGTCTAGTGTCTAATTTACCAAGAAAATAGTTCAAATGAATTAATAACCATTAATTTAAGATATATTTAATTAAATAAAACAATTTATAATAGACTCCAATTAATACATTTTTTTTTTTAAAGTGAACGGTTTTATTATTATTATTTTTTTTTTTTGATACATACAAGTAACCTAAAATTGTTTTTAATGATAATAATGTTTCCCTTAAAAAATAAAAAAACAAATAAAATTAAGTAACCAAATAATATTAAAAAATAACCCAATTGACACAATCTTTCTATATATAAATGAATAGAAGTGTGTTTATCTTTTATGCATTACAACACTTTTTATTTGCTATGAAAAATTGGGAAGTTCTACGTTATCCAGAAATAGTCTAAAACTATTATTCATTTAACTATTATAGCTTTCAGGTATTTTTAATATACAAATCTAATTATTTTTGTTGATTTAATTGTTACCTTGGTAACAGTAAAAAAAAACATAGTTAGTCATTATTTCGTTCCTGTGCTGGAGGGTAATAGTAATAGTGTAAAATAATAATTTATCTATTCACTTTATTTAGAAGTACTATTAGCATTGTTTCTTGTTTTTCATTTCTATGGATACATGCTATGTATTACGGCAATGAAAAAAAAAATACAGACATACTCCACATGATGTGTAGACCACTGTCGTAGGTGAAAAGTTGGGAAAGTAAAAGGGAAATTTAATATACACAACATTAATCATTGCTAACAAAGTTCAAGTTTTGAGGGCTTCATTGATAACTTTTAATTTATAAAAATTAAAACATAACTTCATTTCTGTAAAAGTTATAAGTTGTATCAAAATTAAAATATTACTAAATGATAATTAATTATGAACATGTTGGAGTCTATAAATAATTAATATTTATATCATAATACATTGATATTTAAAAATTTTAAAATAGCAGTTCTTGGTTTTTATGAAACAAAAAACTAAGACATTTTTTATTTGTTTATTAAAACAACATATTTATAATCTATAATTAAAATATTATAATAAACAATGTGATAAAAAAGTTTTCAGAAGAAATATAAGATCCAGACAGCAATCCATTGGCAGCATCTTTAACTTAGGCACTTAATTTAAAAACTTACTTTAACACAGACGTCTTCTTTTCCTTTTACAATGGTTACAAGGAGAGGTGGCAGTATATCAGTCTTATGGTGCTCAACAATTGCTCTCATTGAATTTTTGAATAATTCAAATAGCATATGGTATAAGTGCGATGGCACATAAACAATTTTTATTGGCTCATCATCTGCATCTATAAAATTATAATATCGATGATCACTGATGTTGTATAATAATTAGTATTATTAGTTATTATATAATAATATTATATTATTAGTTATTAATATATTATTATTATATTATTAGTTTTTAATATATTATAATTATATTAGTACACACTAACCAATACTTTTACAGACTTCTAATTCGGGTGAGGCCAAGTAATATTGGTCACACAAAAATCTAGCATTCTCATATGCATCTTTCACAACACTTAACACATCACAGTAAGGGTCAATGCATCCAATATGTTGATGATGATTATTGTTGATGATGTGATCACCAAATAACAATGCTACAAGAATAAATATTATTATCATTAGTTTAAAGCACATTTTAAATTCACTATACTTACTATGTTGATTTATAAGCATACGAATACCTATTCGAGACATATAAAAGCGGTCAAGAAAATATTGAATACTATTTTCAGTGTGTAAATCAATATCATGAGAGTCTTTTAACTCTAATACTCCCTGAGCCATTGTTTGAACAACATCTGAATGCCGGTTACGAATTTTGACCAATGTTTTGCAAAATCTGAAATAACAAGAAAAAAAAATTGATTCAATATATTGTTAACTGTAGAATTGTATTATTGATAAAAATATCACTAAAATATTATTTTGTTTTGTGATATAGTGTTCCAAGATCTGCCAAATGTACAATAATATTGGCTCTATTCAATATTTTTTTGTTTTTTAAATTCTTAGTGTAACCAAGAATGTATTAGTTTTACTAAGATGTTTATTTATATATTTTTATTTTTTTATACTGTGTACAAAAATTCTACCAAAAATCTTGCTCCGATATGTAGGCGTTGAATTGCACCATTTTTGAAAAGAAATATTGTCCAGATGGTACTTTTGGAAGATCGTATTTTAATTTTCCAACCGGTTTTCATAATATCTTGGAAAAAACCATAATAAAACTTAAGAAAAGAGGAAAATTTACAAAAATAACATTTATTATTTTTCAATTTTGTTATTTGTTATAATTCAATTAGTAATTGGCCACATTAATCTGGTCCAATAAAAATAATGGTAAAATAATGATATTTAGGATACATGGATGAATTGTCTACATGGATATACACGTATATTTATACGTTCAATGTCTACTTTAGAAATTTGGAAGAAATTACAAGAGCGGATACAAGCTATTAACGAAACAGCCTATTCGTATTTTCATGAAAAGAATAGACTATGCTGTCAGCTGAAGTTGGATGACACGGAGACCAAAGAACAAATTTATGTTGGATTACGATCACAATCATTGTGTATGTCATTTATAAGAAGTGCACACATTACAGAAGAAAAGTTGTTGACAGAAATCTGTCGCCTTGAAGGAATATAAGAGGATCGCCAGGTACATTTTAGACATATTAGTATCAATGGTAAACCCAGAAAAATGTTCAATACTGAAGGTTAATCTACTACATCTAATGCTATACAAGCATCTGATTCTAGAGATTTCAAGAGAAATGTGAAGGATGGGAACCGTGAAGTAAGATGTTTTAATTGTCAACTAACCAGGCACATTAGTAGAAATTGTACTGCTCCTCGTAGGCCTCTTAAGTGCATCCAATGTCTTCAGAAGGGTCACACAAAGAAATATTGTAAATCAAAAAATCCAACAGTAGTGAGTTTTGTCAATGCGGAACCCAGTAAGTCTAGTTACCTTAAAATGATTAAAATTAATGACAACAAACAATTGGTCCAGAAATTGGTAGACACTGGATGTGACGTCTGTTTTTAATAAAATCAAGCATAGCTAAACAACTAAACCTGAATGTGTCTTCTGCTACTAAGTAGCTCACTTTGTATGGTAATAATCCAATGAATGTAGTATATAAGTATTACTTCAGTAACTTTGGAAATTGATAATGTGACAGGGGACACAAAAATGAGGTTATATTCGGGTATAATAATGTATTCAAATTTGATGATGAAGTTTTCATACAACCAAAGTCACTGAGTGTGGTAGCGGACAAGGATCAATTGAAGTCAAATGAAACAACCGTTGCAATACTATGCTTATGCTATGTCAAAGAAGACAACTACTGCGGAGTCAATGTATCACTCCACAAAACTAGAGTTGATGGCTATAGTGTGGAGCGTCACCTTTTAGTAAATATTAAATATGGCTCGCGTGGATGCTACCAGTCGAGCATTAGTTAGCAATGAGGAGGACACAATGCATCAGGTGATCGAGAAGCAGTTGGATATGCTAATGGTTAGGTCACTGGAAGAAGAGGTAATTTCTATGCAATATAACGATTCCAAATTAGTTAATTTGATTAATATATTCCAATTTTTGCCAGAGCAAAGAACTGTAGAACGAACTAATGTAATTAAACCATTTGAACTGAAAATAACATGTCATACAGAGTTTTTAAAAATAGTGATGAAGTGGAAAAGATGTGTTGAGTAATACCTGACTGAATGCGTAAAAACATTGTTGTTAAGAACCGTGATTTAGTGGGACATGAAACAGTGGATAGGACAGTGACAAAAATCCAGAAGAGTTACTACTTCTCAAGGATTCAGCATTATATACAGTATCACTATTACTTGTCGTCCAGAATGTTTGCTGTACAAGGTTCTATGTGGGAAAAACTTAGAAAAGCTGCACCCGATTTCACCAGGGAAGAGATATATATATATACATATATATACAGTAACAGATTCACATTGTATTATTTTTAATTTTATTGAAAGTTTAATGTTTGATATATATTGAATTTATTCCTTTTATTTAATGAATTGTTTTCTTCTTAATAGAAAATTATACTTAATAATGATCAAACATGGACAAATAGTGTCTTTACAAGCTAAAATCAGGAACCGTAATTATATAACTATGGAACATTAAATGTGAATAAAAAGGTATAATTCGATGCATACTGATATCAGCTATTCTGTAGGAGAAATAATTTTTCTGAAGAGAGCATCTACAAATATCGGTCTACCAACTAAACTACAACTAAAGTACTCCTGTACTTTGGTTGTAGTTATCACTCAAGTGTTAGCTGGAGATACATACAGACTTCAAAAGTTATTACTACATAGTGGCTACCAGTATTGTACAGCCAACAAACCAATATTGTCAGTTTTAAAATCATACCATCTACCAATCAATGAGAAAGAAAGGGATCAAATAAGTTGACAAAAAAACTCATCAGAGTTGGACCAAGACGATGAAGAAAGAAATCACATGGATCAGCTTTAGAATTCAATGAAAAATGAAACCACAATTTGTCTACCTTCTGTGCAGTCCACTGAGGAACCCAAAGACTAGAGGGGTTTTTTGAAAGCCACAGTATTTGGTGGATTATGATCTCAATTGATCTACAAACTTCTCATTACATTTGTATGTTAATAATTTACGATTTATGCTTATTATTCTAAACGTTTTCTTTATATGAACATTTTTATTTTTTTGATGTTATTTTTTTTTTTTAATGTCATATATTACTATTTAATTAAGTTATATTACTACTTTTTATGTTATATTCTATTGTACTATTATTTACTGTAAATGAGGTCATTTAATTTCAAGATAACTGAATGTTATCATTAAATATTATCTATGTGATATAAAAGACATATTATCTGTGTATGAGTTACCACTCATACGGAGTTAATTTGAATTTAACTATATTTTTTTTACAATTTTAAATTTATGAAGTCAACTTAAACATATACGATGTAGGTAACAAAAATTAATACATGGAGACTTAATGTTTGATAATTGTCTTGTGTTACAACCATGATCAATACTAGGTGTTTATTTTTAATTATATAAATTACTGTTGCCTTATAGAATAATTTTTCTAATAATGGTAGAACATTTAGTTCATTGTATAGATATTCTAAGTGATATAAATGATTCTTTTTTAAAATAATTTTTATTTNTTGATCAAATACAAATGCAAGCAACTAGATTAAAAATATACTAGGTATTTATTTTTAATTATATAAATTACTGTTGCCTTATAGAATAATTTTTCTAATAATGGTAGAACATTTAATTCTTTGTATAGATATTCTAAGTGATATAAATGATTCATTTTTAAAATAATTTTTATTTTTCTATTTTGTATTATTTTAATAGATTTAGTGTTGAGACACCTTCCCAAATAGTAATACCATAGTTAATTATGGATTCTACTAGAGATGGTATACAATTCTAATTTTCTTAATTTCAAGTAAGTTAGCTACATTTTTAAAAGCATAGATTATTTTTCTTAGTTTGATTGTCTATTTAATGTGGTCATGTCATTTGAGGTTATAGCACATTTCAATGCCTAAGTATTTACAAGATTTTACTATTTTTAATGAAGTTTGACATGTACAAGATTTTGGATTTGAACATTCGAGTTTGAGGCTAATTATATCTGATTAGTTTGAATTAGTTATTTAGTGTGGTAATAATTAAGTCTTATCTAAATTTAAGAATAGGTTATTTGCACATAACTAGTTATTGATTTTTCTCAGGCCATCTTGTATGAATGAAAATATCTCATCCTAAGAGTTACCATTGACAAAAAGAACAGAGCATAACAGTCTTGTTTACCATGTATTTTTAAATCCTTTATTTGGTTAATTTGAATATTAAATAGGGTGAGAAATAGATTAGTACCTTGAGGTACTCCACATATTGATTATGTTTCTAGACTTAAGAAATTAATTATTCAAACTCTTTGATTTTTATTTTTTTAAAACAAGCATAATAAGGCAAAGGCTGGGCCTTAGATACCAAATTTATTTTTACCAATTTTTTTTTTTTACATTCAAATGCATTATAAATATAGGTAGATACTGTTGCAATTGCTTACTCTGTATTTTTAACAACCCTTAAATCAAATTGTGCACTTGGTAATAATTTAAAATTTTCTGGTAGTGTACTAATTCATATTTTATTATTTTTTTGAAAGATTTAGCAACATTGGAAATTTGAGAAATGGAGAGGTAATTTTCTATGTTTGATTTGTCAACCTTTTTATATATAGGAGTTATTACATTTTAATTGTCAATTATCTTTAATAATAATTTATCAAGTAATAAATACCACCTATTACCAACTAAAAATCTTTAACATTTCTAGATATTTTACCACTCAACAAATATTTTTCCCCGGTTAGAAAAACAAGTTGCTTATTACGACAATAATTCAATTTCACAACACACTTCTTTAATTATTGTCTCCCATATGACATTTTTAAATAAAAAACTAAATATTTATAATATTACTATGCTATATATAATGGATACATGTCAACTAACACAAATGATCACAAATGCAATGTATCATGTATGTAAGAAAAAACAAAAGTTTCCTTTCCCATTTTAACAGACTTAGAACTGTCAGTAATTTATCAACTAAGTTACAGGTATGGTTAAAAAATTTTAGTGTTAAATTAAAAATGCTTAAAAATAAATTGAAGTAGGTATACAATAATAAAATAAGTTGAACTTGCAATTGAAAATTGTATGCAATGACATTTAGAAAATCTCCAGTATTTGTGTTATTATTATAATTGACACATCATTTTTTTTATTTTATCTATTTTATTTTGAACCTGTTAATGTGCTCTTCTTTTTTTAATAGATGCATAAAACTCCATATTGAAAGATGTATACCATTTATAAGTGATGTGAAGCATCCTTCTATACCATAATTTGTGGTAGCAAAATCTTAGATCGTCCTCAAAAAACAATTCCATACTTAGATAGCATATTTTAGTTGTTTTATTTTTCCTATCAAATTTGTCTACCCATGTACTTTCAAAATAATCTAACAGTAACACTAGTAGGTCTTTATTATCTGTGTAATAACTTTTAACAATGTACTACAACATTTTATTACTTTTACTTCTAGAATGAAAGCTAATGATGGTTTATCTACTTAATGTGTATGCCTACCTACCTGTCCTAAGTCTGTTAATATAAAAAATAAAATGTTTTTTTTTTCAAATGAGAAATATTTCATTTTGGTCATAATTGTCTTTAAACTCAACTATTTTCTTTACTACCAATCCCAAATCCTAAAGTGTCTTACAGGAATTAAAAACTAACCTCTAGAAATGTTACAAGACACTATTATCGAGTAAACATGTAATGATACTTTACCCCATTCCCTTGTATCTTATCTCAAATAACTGCAACTAACAAAAGTCTGCTCCAAACCTAGGATTTTGTAAAAAAAAATTAAATATTTTAAAAAAGAGTCATAGTACTATAAGAGGGCAAGTCCCCTTAATGCCCCATTCCATATTTTGTATAAGAATTTAATTTAATTTGTACAATAATGTTTACACACATAGTAAATGAGAAAATGAATTTATATTTTAAGAAGATAAAATCATTTTATGCCTACAAGATTACCTACATTTGATTTCAACTTACTTATTCAAAGTCTTTTCGGTACATCCATCATCAATTTCAAATTCAATCATTTCATTGAATGATTGGCTATACCAGTTGTTTACTAAATTTACAGATGGCATTTTCAGCAGATTATCTGGTAGCAAATGAATTTCTTTCATAATATTTGCCAACCTCACTGGTAGTTCTTTTTTTAAAAATTGATACGATTTTTGTTCATTCGCTTTTAATCCTACAATGAGAAAATACATTTCACTATTAGTTTATTTTTGTAATTATTAAAAATAATATCAAGTAATATACAAATAGGTATTACATATTTAGTTTAGACAGAAATGAAATATCCATTTGATATTTCAATGATCTGAATATAGTATAGCCAATATAGAATTTATTATTTTTTTTAGTTGAAAAGATTAATGCAGTATAAAAATGTTTTGTGGAAATTAAAATATTATTATCTCTATAAATATACATCATTTTTTACATAATATTACTATTTAAATTATTCTTATTTCTTGCTTATAACTTTCATACCTAACCTAGTACAATCATTTGTTATAAGTGACTTATAAAATAATTTTAAATTTGGTTAAAATTTAATTCAGGCAATAAATTATTAGGAAATATTTATATGTATTTACTATATAAAATAATTGTACATTATTTTACTTAGATAATTATCTAACAATTTTACTTTGTAAGTTTTGTATGTTTTAATGATTTTTACGTAACAATTTAAAAACTAAATAAATAATAACAAAAATACTATGATAAATAATTAGTTAGGTATAGTAAAAAATTTTTTGTGAACCAAATATTTCAACATATTTAATCATACATTACCTACTTGAATTGCTAATAATCCGATTAATAATTCTAATACACCTTTTCAAATTGCACAGATAGATAGTAGGTTAACATGTTCAATGCCCACACATGGCTATTTCTATAATATTTTATGTCTTTATTCCATAATCGTTAAACATAATTTAATCACTGAATTATTACATGCTGTATTTCTATATACTCATATTACCTATTGAGTTTTGGTTATTTGTTAAATTATTATTACCTATGTTATTGAATATAATAATATTATTATTGCCAGTTATACTTGCATGTATCCACAAAATTAAAATATTTTATCATGTAACCTAATAAAATGTATCCAATATATGACTTTGAAATACCTGTTTAATATAAAAACAACTAAGTTATTTCTTATAATGCAATTGTTTGTACTAAATATTTAATTGCATAAAAATGTATTATAATCTAATCAAATAATTTATGGAGACGGTGCGAATTATGTATCACACATCCCCTCCTTTAGGGTTATGGATTTTATAATTTTTATTTTATTTTTACCTAAGGTAAACTGAGAGGAAAATTGATAAAAATATTTTTGTTTGCAGTTTTTAATAGCACTGATATTATTATTTATTTATTTATTAAATTTAATGTGATATATATTAAATATGTTATTAATTTATTTATTTAATTGATATTATCTTTTTAATAGTATGACTTTTTAGTAATTTGTAAAATTTTGTTTTTTACGAAGAGAAAATTTAAAAATTTAAACTTATTTCACCCTCCCTCCTCTGAACTTTAATTACAATAATCATTGATTTTTATACCCCTCCATTTCCTCAAAATTTATCCTTGACTTTAGTTTATTCTGCCCCTGGCATCCATTCAGATTATTTCAAATTTCCATTCTTCTCAATAATTAGTTTGTTCTTGTTATTATACTTCTTCCTAATTGTTCTACCTAATTATTAGTATTATTCACTTCTTATAACTTCTATAAGTATTGATATAATTGGAGTATAAATTGTTATGTTGCCATACATTTTTCCTACCATTTTTTAGATTCTGAATGGATCGAAGAATGCATTGGTTTTAGAATGATTTGACAGGGATTCATTATAAATTGTACTCAATTGTAAGAAAAAAATTGAGTGTAATTTAGAATTGTTTTTTTGTAAGAATGTTAATATTAAATTTTGATGAAAATTGTAAATTTTATGACCTTTTAAAACAAATATAACCGAACTCCACTCAGAATCATTTTTTTCGATAAGAAAGATTTATCATTGCATACAGATATATATTAAATTCCCCTTCATATTTTATCTTCCCAACTTCTCACTTACAATAGTCACATTGCTTCAGCTTAATTTCAAATAAGATTTAGATACCAAAAAATAGTAAAATATCAATTTAATGACCTTAATATGTAATAAATAATACAAATTAATTTATCGTAGGTAGGTTACACAATACTTTTTTGTATATTTTTGTTTTATATTTCTTTAGTTCTCAAAAGGTACTTGATTAGTTTTTAGATTCTGAGAAAAATATGCAGTGTATTATTTTTACTGAGAGTAGCTTTTATCTGCCTGTAAAACCATTTCTAAATCTTGCTCCAATCATCAATTGTTTTCTCAATTTATTCACCTAATTATTTTTTGTTTGCTCACTTCTTTTGATGTTAAGCCTCATATGTATAGGTGCTGATAGACTATAAATTTGTAAAGTACAAGGTAATAAAACAAAATTTGTTTTGAAACCGTTCTTATAAATTTATTAAATGGTATGCAATAGGTAAGCACAAGATAAAAATAGATCCTTAGTTATTAGGTAAAAAAATAGTGATAGTAATATATATTTTACTTTCTAGGTCAATTATTGACCTTCAAGTAAGTATAATTGTATTTCCTAGATTAGCAGTATACATTGTACATAACTACTATGTAATACACTTCTACTAATAACAATAATAATAAAACAATCCTTGGAAATTAAAAAAACTAGTTTAATAAAATAATGGCATTAGGTATTAGGTATTTAAGTAAGTGCATATAAGCATAAAATAAATAAAATATAAACCTAGATTTATGAATTAATCAGTGATTAATCACATGAAAAGGCATTAATATTACAGAAAACAAGTAGCTAGGTTTAATTGATAAACTGACCTTTAGATGAACTACATAATCTTTAATGATACTGTTATCTTAATATGATGGCAAATGTAATGTACCTAGTTCAATATTCTTAAAATACGTATTATCGAAAAAAATCAATCTGTTTAGACGGAAAATATCCATAATTCACGTATAGAACTCATCCGGTCGACACAGGTAGGTGGACGGATAACTATTACCACTGTCTGGATTTAAAAAAAAAAAAAAACTCACCGAAATCAATAAACTGTTTGATGGACAACGACGATGGATTGAACTGCGAATAAAAATCGACCATCTTCTCGATGTTTTTAGCAAGCCTGTACGTAATGATCCTCATGGTGATTTTCCGTGTCAGATCTCTACAGTCGCACGTACTGTACGGCGCGTACAGTTAGTGTAAGTACAACGACCGCTGCTTAAATTACCGATTTGAGCTGCTCAATAATAACAATAACAATAAAAAACGATTAAAATATTAATTCAATTACAACGCTAGCGGATGACTTAAATCGGGTTATTGCAATATGATTTAGGTGGGTATTGAACGGATGGAAAACGAAAAAATAATAACAATAATTATAAACAATAATCGACTTGAGACGACCCAGGTAATGGGTTACAGGTAGTGAATCAATTTACTTATATTATTTTTCCGACGTTAATGATAACGCAGCGATGATAATTTTTTTTTTTCTCTAATGTTTGTTAGGACAGCCATAGTACCGTATCACATGTGTGTCTGTGTGATGTGTACGTCCGTATTTATAAAGAACCGGCATACACACTCACACTACTTACAATAAAGTACATAATAATAATAATATTGTGGCGAGACGGACCGCGACGATAAGGTAAACGACGACGAATGGCGCCATCTCCCGTTGGTTGACGGTGTTTCACTCGATTGCGTTCGGCGGCGACCGTTCTATGTTATTCCGTATTTGTTTATTCCGATTGATCCAATTATTCGATATTCGATAACACGACATTGAACAAGACACGTAAACTAGTTTTTTTTTTTTATGTAGAAGAAATAGAACAATATTTTTTATTAGGTATATATAATATAATATACAGAGAGGGATTTTTTTTTTTTTTTTTTTATAGAATGCAAAAAGTACTCGTATAAATTATCAAATATACGTTTTTCGGGATTTTTCAAACACAATGTGTTATTCTTATTACGTTACCTGTGTAGCTATATACGATTATTTTTCGATGAGTAGATTATATTTTAGGCGTTTGTTTAAAAATCCAAGGTCCCATAAACAGTGTTGAATCCAGACGATTTTTCTGGGGACGGGGGGCATTACTAAAATTCTAGTTATTATTATTATTTTTTTTTTTTTGCTGTCTACACTTTTACCAAGACCAGTCGAATTTGTTTAATTATTTAATTAATTATTAATTTACCTATATTTAACAGGGAGGGCAAACAAAATTCCCGCCCTCCTGACATGCACCTGGATTCAACTCTGCCCATAAATTGTAATAGAGTCGTTCCACTTAGTAGCGAATTCGTGGAGTGGGGAAAAGGAGGATTATGATGTGGCGGTTTTTTTAAAATTGTTACCTAATTGAATCATGTTTGAACGCAAAAAAATATGATTGTACTTAGTAAATTAAATACTCCCCCCCCTCCCCGGCCCCAAAATGAGGTCTTAATACCTATTCGCCCCCTTCGCACCTTCAAATGACCTTCAGATCCGCTAATGGTTTCAACCGCAAAATGTTAAAAACACTAGGAAAACTGATCAAATAGTTAATGTAATTACCTTAATAATAAACTCGGAACAGCTGTAGTGTACGGGCCGCATCGAAATAAAATATTATATTCGACGACATCGTCGGATTTGTGTACAAAAAACATACTCAAATATGTGAAATTTATAATAAAATACACAGAATGCAGGCATATTATTAAGTACCGAATTTTTCCCTTTTTTCCGCGGAACTTCTCAAAATCGAGCAACGACACTGCGGACGGACGTGGCCGGCTTACGACAATATCAATTAGCTAGGTACAAAGAAATCCAAAGATTTCGTGCCACTTATTTTTTTTTAAGCAATTTTATTGCTCTATAATATATTGTCGTCTATAACACGACGTAGGTAGCCGGGAAAAAAACAAGACATTGATATGAATATACGTGTATAGGAGGTATACATTGTGATTTATAATCGTAGCTATGAACCTAAATAATAATAACATTGTTATTATGTTTCTGCTCTCGGTTCGCGGGCAATACGATAATCGCTCTGTACACACCCGATAACATTATCGTCTATACATTATTATTATTTTTGCGTTCCGATGCGCGTACCTGCCTCGCAGCAATGTCACAGCTGCGGTCCTGTTGATCCGTGCAATATTATTAACGGTAACGACGATGATAATAATAATAATACCTATGATATCATTAAACAAATATGGCAATTATTTTGTAAAGTATTATCGACGGTACATCAGTAGAGGCGGCTGACTGCGGATTCGAGCGGCGCGTCCGGCACCGGCGGCGATTCGACGACGGGAGTTAATACGCCGAATGGATTTTTACTGGGGAAAAATAATGACCCCGTGTACCCGCGTACAGTTACTGTCGAACGGAAACACGGTAAACGTGTGGGCAGGCGGGTGCAGCACAAAACGGTCCGTCTGTCTACTACGCCGCATTACGACTACCACATATTCCGTTCCCGCGCCGCGCGCCGACCGGGATTCGGTGTCCGGAAACGGATATCAGGGGCCGGATGGGCGATGGGGACGGGAAGGGTCTCTGGCCGTGAGAGTGAATTTCCCCCCGACCCCCTCTCCGCCGGCCGTAATATCTATCGCCGTTACGGCAGTGTTTGTTTTTAACCGGGATAATCCGGTGACGGGGAGTGCCGGGCGACGTACGAGGAGAATAATAATTATCATTGTGTTACACATTATCGTACACGATCGTACATCACAGAGTGATTGCTTTGACAGCAGGGGCGTTAAGGCGAAACACGTAACGTTATAATATTATACCAAACTCTAGGAATGTAACCGATGTGGGCACCTTATCAGCTGCAGGCTGGCCCAGCGGTTCTCAACCGGGGGGGAGGAGAGGGGGGCGACCCTTTGAGGGACAGCAACCTAATTATTTAGGGCCGCTAAAAATGCGAAATTGACCGGATTGCCGTGTATAAAATATGCATTTAATGGTCATTAAGAAAAAAAAAAATTAAACATTCATTTAGGGAGTCTGTGACGGTAAAAATGTTGATAAACACTTGGCTAGCCGACGTATCGACATTATTTTTGGAAGAAATGTATGGTATAGAGGCACACGCAATTCTAGGATTTTAAACAATATTACGATACCTACCCTAGTCTTTTCGTCCTCATATGCTTGTCGGTGAAACCACTATAACCCAGTAGCGTGCGCAGTGGAGGGGACGTTAGGGGTGTTATCCCCCCCATTGGCTTGAAAATAGAAAAAAATATTAATAATCTAATATAAAAATGCATATATTTCGGCCAAGTTACGAGGAAAAGATTGATGTATTGATTAGAAATTATTGGGTTTTTTTTAGTCTAGTTGGGTAGAGAAGACAATTTTATGATTCATTCAAGATTCTAATTTGCTACATGCCCTCCCACTGAAAATTCCTGGGTACGCTACTACTATAAGCATATTATAAGCATGGTCGTAGAATGCCCCCCTCCCAAATTCTTTTCGTGTCCCCCAATTTATTACACACATATGTCGTATTATGGTAAAATAATTAAATAGACATTATATATATATTATCTTTAATAATATTTCTCTAATGTACTGATTTTCCCGTTTTTCCTACGTTTTTTCTGGTTTTCCTTTGTTTTCATTTTCGGTTTTTCACATTTTTTGAGAAAAATCTTCGGAAACCCAAAAAATAACCTCCTTAAAGTACTTTCCCAGTCAGATTTCCATTTAGAAATATTGCTATCGTTATAAATTGGAGCAAAATCATTGCTAGTAGAAAAGTTGTCTACAGGAAAAAAGAAGGCCGTAATATTTTTAATTAATACCTAAATTCCTTTTCCCAGTTTTTTTTTCGGTTTTTCATATTTGTTGAGAAAACTTCTGAGAAAATCGAAAAATTACCTCTCTAAAGTACCTCCCTAGTCAAATTTCCTTTAAGACATTTTAATAATTTGTTTAGTGTAAATTATAGTTGAATCATATATTAAGCTTTGAATATTATTATTATTTATAAAATCTAAAGTTTTTTTTATGAACTTCATTAGTGTAAATGATAATAATAGCATTAGATTTATCTACTGGAACTATTTCTGAATTATTTGTTTTTATTTTATTCACTATGTTGTTAATAATTGTATTTTATCGTTTAACCATAACACTATTTATTAGATTTATATGTGTAGTTTTTATTGGTGCTATAAATTGTTTTCAGCTTTATTGAAAATTATGGAAGTTAAATTAGTAACTCGTAGTTGAAAAGAATGCTGGTTTTTTAGTTGTAATTTTTGTGTATTTTGTGCTATTAAAATATTAATTTTATTATTCACCCTATACCATTTTTCATTTTTTTTTTTTTTTTTTTTTTACTAAATTTTATATAGGTAAGACAAATAAAAATTTTAAAAAAGGATAAAAAGAACACGTTTCTGAAATAAAATTTAAAAAAGAACTGCCCCTAATTCAAATTTCGCTAAATATGTTTTAGAAAATAACCATAATATAAGTTTTGATATTAATACAGACTTAGAAATATTAAATACGCAAAATAACATTTATATTAATTCAGTTTTAAAAGAATTACACATACACAATGAAATAAAGAAAAATAATTTTAATAATATTTTAAATGTTTAAATTGATTTTAAAAATAATATCTTATATCAATACATTTTATGTAATAAATATTAACCAGATAATATTTTTTAACATATATATGTCTAATAATATATAAGTTCACGCCACTGATGTCACCTATGAATGATAGGTATGTATATTACCTAAATATGTATCCACGTAAACAATTTTGTTAAGGCTATAGCCCCCCTTCACAGAAAACCACCACACTACGCTCATAATTATATAGGTAAGTAAAATAATAAACATATCGATTTTCGATTATTAAGTGACTTTTAATACGAGTTCACCAAATCAACATTTCATAATTCGATAGGGTTTTAGTTGAAATGTAATATTATTTTCGGTGCGGAAATTTTCAATTTTAGATACTCTATTGATAATTTTCGAGATAATATAGATACCACTTTAAGTTTAAGTTTGGTCGTTTCGCTATTAGGGTGATGGGAGAGTAGTGGAACACTATTCATAGTGGTTAAAATGGGAAAAACTGCGAAAGGGAATTATATTTACAGAAAATTGAGGAGCGTTCCCAGGAACTAATTAAACCTAACCAAGCTTTCAAGACACCCAGCATGGAGACTTAGCATGGAGAGCATAAGACTTCTAAATTGTTTTTCTTTCATACACATTTGTTCATAAAAATTGTATGTAATAAGGTTTGAAAATAAACTGCATCCCTCCTCAAATATTGTCCTACGCATCTGCCTGCTAAGTAAGGTAAGATAAAATCTGATTACGCATAATCTAAATGTAATAAGAATCTATTAAATAATTTATTTCTATAAAACTCATTTGAGTTTTTAAAATTTCATTAAAAGTGCCCCAGTGAAAATAATTAAAGCTTCCCCCTGGACTTCAAAGACTATTAAGGGATTAATCATTTTATCTAAAATAAAAATTGAAACTCCGTTCCACCACATTAAACACTTATTGCCAACACACGACTGATAGTCACTACTACTCAATTATACTACTTTTATTTACAACTTACAAGCACCGAGAGTACCGAAGAAGATAATCAACCTGTATACACAACAACGAATACACGCATCCGTGTGTATATTAATATTTATTTTATTTTTTAATATTGCAGTTTATTAATAATACATTTTGTATCATTAAACTTTATACTAAGTAGCGTGCTGAGGTATAAAATTGCTTGATGCCAAAATTAATAAACCTATACCAGGTTTGTAAAAGAGCGGAAAGTTATTTTAGATTCTGTATAGAGCGATGATACTTCCATAATGCATATGTAATTATTTAACTATGGTAAAATTGTGCTTCGCAAATGATGAAATATTCTAATTTTCCCGGGGTTTGTCCCAAAAAAAAACGAGAAAATATGGAAAAATGTACGAAATATATTATTAAAATATTACGATCTTTTTTTTCTGTGGACAATTCTTCTACCAGCAATTTTCTTCGGATTTACAATGCTAGCACTTTTTCTGAAAACAAATATGACTGGGGTGATACTTTAGAAAGGTCATTTTTTGATTTCTCTGAAGTATTCCCAATAAATGGGAAAAAAATGGGGAAAATTGAAAAATAGGTACAATATTAAAGAAAATATATAATGCATATATAATTATTTTACCATAATATGGTATATGTTTATGGCAAACAGAAACATTATTTTAAAATATATTTAGATTATGGTAGTATTCGATTTCAAATACAATATCAAATATTTTGGCATAGTAGTATTTAAAATACATATCTATTCAAATACTGAAAAATTATTTTTATTAAAGTAATAAGTTATATTATGGTTATCTATAATTATTGATAAAAGTTGTAGTAAGTATTTTTATTTAAATACTTTTACTTAAATAGTTTACAAGTCTGAATTATATATATATATATATATACTGACCTTAGGCCAAGGATGTAATTATAACAAATTAAGGGGGGGAGGCAAGGTCCAAAATTGTTATGCATTAACTAATTTGATGACCTTTAAAGAGAAATTAGTTTCAAAAATATTTTTCTTTCAATATCATCTTGTCTATTGCATACCTATCAGTAATTATAATTATAAATGTGTAAACATAATAAATTACAGAGATGGGGCAACTTGAAGACAAATGGAGGGGCCCGGGATGCGTTATAAATAACAAACATTTATTGGGCCGCTATAAACTATGAAATCCCACACTTTTAAATAGGTAATATTTATTCAATTTAACGACCGGAAAAATTAATTGACACGTTTTTATACTGCTCAAACATCATGTTATATATTATCATATTGCATAATTAAAATGAATATAATACAATGTATACACAGTTATGTGGCATTTAATACGGCAATTTGTGATATTATATTATACAGAGTGAATTATAGACACTGCTATTATATTATACTGAAATACAGAGGTGGTCTAAAGCAGCGTTCCTCAACCATAGGGTCGCGACCCAATTTTGGGTCGCGGATAATTTTGAATGGGTCACAAAGTAATAAAAACGTTGATATAATAATAATTTAATTTTAGACTACCTGTATAAAATAGCTTGAAAAAAAATTAATGAAACATTTTTCGTAAATTATTTTTCTTGACAAACAAGTATAAATTTATAATTTTATAATTTTGGATTATGATCTTTCAATACTATGAATACACTCGTAGGATTGCATTCACGGAACCGATTAAATTTGTTAAATTCTTTACCAGCATGTATTTTGTTTTGATATCAATTGTTGTTATTAAAAAAATATATTTAAAAAACATAATTTATTACACATTATAATCACGGCCTCTGCAGATTGTTGTTATCACATTAGGCGGTCAGGGATCACATTTATTGACTGACGTCTGGTCATGGTAGTTAAAAGTATAATTTTTGGCCAAAATGATACTGTTAAAAAAAATTGATAATTGTTACTTACCTCGGGTACTCTAAGAGAAGTTCACTAGAAGTTCGTTGCTCAAAATATAAGGGGCAAAATAAAAGAATGCGTAGGTCTCGATGAATCGTTACAATAAAAACACGTTTAACATAATTTGTTTATTTTAATTTTAAATATATATTTTTCCTCTAACATTCCGTCACCGAAACCACTTAGGTTCTTAGTCGGCTATACAAAGACGTTGGGTAATGGATGAGTCGTTTTCTAAAGTTGTATAGCCGATTGTGCGAGCTTATGTACACTGATAAACAGGTTAGGTACCTAAAGACAACTGTTTAGCCCGATAAACGATCACAAGCTGCCTTATGCTGAGCAGTGTTCAAGAGAATCAAGAGCAATGTGTTGTGCATATTTGAATATAGAGTATATGGAAATTATAAAACACGTCCAAATATGTGGTAAGAGATAAAAGTGACAATCAGTATAATTACCAGGTAGTGGGGAATTATGGGATAACCCAATACAACAGCCTACCTAAGGTACTGCAACTGTTGTTTAACTTTGGAAGAATGTAGATATGTTAGGAGTAAGTGAGTAAAAAATGAGTGCTTCTGCTGGACGAACCCAGAGAAGTCGAATTCTTGATCGTTCTATAACGCCAACTTGTCTACAGAAAAGTTATTCTACATTAGACCGGTTTCCTAACGCTATGCCGTTTAATCGAATTATTTCTACGTAGCAATGTTGCCTAACTACTACGCCCTGTCCTATCCACCATTGATACGTTACATAAATTGCCTACCTCTTTCGCCTGCTGTTACTGACGCCCACGGCACGACTTTTTAATTTGTTTTACTTCTTAGCAATGCCTAACTCTCACATATCAGCTCCAAAACCGAATACGGTTGTCTCTGTTTCTACATCTAAACCTACTACTCGTACTCAGACACGGTCTGGTCCACAGCTACCGATTTCTCTCTCTAACAGCGATCTAATGCACGCTATTCTCAAAATTTAAACCTTTCAGTCAACGTAATTCGTTGAACTTCGTGGTAGCCTCTCCCAACTTAATGGTGTTTCTCACCTCCAGAAAGAAAACGCTTCACTTTGGGCTAAACTCTCTTCTCTCAAAACTAGATTCGACAAACTTGATGTCGGATCCTCCACCTCTCAAAATGCCGGCCTCGCTGCTTAGTTGTTCCGCGAAACTTCTGAAAATAGTAAATACGCCTTTAAAGCAATTATTTACGGTGTTGCTGAATCCTGCTTTATCACTGCTGCGCTTAGAATATCTGATGACAATGCCGAGGTATCGAAATTCCTGGAATCTATCTCATTACCCGTTATAATAACTCTAAGCCATTTCGCTTGGGAAATCTCAGATCGCGAAAACTGAGGCCTTTGGAAATGGTTTTATCTACTAAAGACGGAGCCGCCAGTTTTCTTTATAGTTACCGATATACGCTCAACAGTAGCTCTTACCCCCAAAAGAAATTAACTTATTGGCTAGTAGGAACTCTGGACAAAAATGGGAAGGGGAAAATCATTTTTTTATCAATTTGGATTGCAAATATAGGAATATTTAATCTTGGAAATACAGTATAGGTGTCTTCATTGTTAAATAATGTATATATTATTACGAAAATGATCACATACTTAAAAGATGAAATTTTTCCCCGTGACTTAAAAGGCCATCGCACAACAATTGGAATCAAAAAATGGGTATTTGAAAACATATTTTCTTTTATTCAAATACCTTTTATAAGAAATATTGTTCATATGATAATTTCATTGAATTCCCATTTGTTGGAAAACGTAGATGAAATTACAAACAGATATCAAAAATAATTTACGATCAGGTAAAATTGACAGCTTAAATCTCTTCTCAAGGATTAACTTTCAATTTCCTAGTTTGACTATACGTAAAAACTATCCGTTTTACATTTTTGTTTGTAACACAAACAGCAAACTCACGGCTCGCTCTTCTCGCGTGCTGATTGTATGGCGATTATTGAACAGGCGCTAATGCACGGGATTTTAAAAAAATGGTATGCTTATTGCTTTTTGTAACATACTTTTTTACCCATCTAAATTGAATTGATTAGATTCTTTATTGTTTTGAGTAAAGAGAAGCATCTTTTTAGCTCTACTCACAAAATACGGCATTATAATTTTGTGTATTGTACCTAATAACTTAAAAATGCTTAATACATTTTAAGACACAATACAAGACAACGCAACACAATATAAGTAAACAAAAACTACTGGACGTATTATCAGTGTTTAAGACGACAAATGTAACGGCAAAAATAACTTTATTTTTCCCAATAATAATAAGTCCGGACTTTAATAAATGTTTAATAAATATAATGGACAAACATTAGATTCTTATAAACATCATACATACAAAACTGACTATATTGTTTTAAACAAGAATAACAAGTTCAGATATATTACATTCGTTCAATAAATAATTAGAGCAAGATAAAATATTTATTGGGAATCCTCATAATTTAGGACTTGTTATATTTGTGCACTAAAAAACCTATCTTTTGCTAAATATACAAGAATTAAAGTATCAAAAAACATATTTACAGTAATATTTGATTATGATTGATAATATTCAATTCAAAGGAAAATATGATCTAGATTTACTTAATGGGCTTAAAATTTGTTGATTTTGAGAAAAAATGAAGCTACAACTTTTGGCCTCTTAGCCATCGATGTAATCTCAGACGAACCGAAAGCTGACCAACAAAAATTCAATAAACCCAATATTGTTGTTTTCTACACCTTGAATTATCTGCAATATTCATTTTTTTCGTATGGGTACCAACTGCGTTCTATGCGTAGGTAATATACCTGGACGTATCTGATATTTTTTCGAACTTTATTCGATACTAACCGTATTTTGCATTATACTTTCTTTGGGATATAAATTTAATATTGTTCTGCGATCTCTATGGTTTTTTAACGTAACCTGTACGTATTTTACGCGATTTATATTAACGACAGAAGATTGAAAACATGGCATAAGTACTTACTAAATAAATATTTTCATTCATTAATTTAAATACTATACGCAAGCACAAACGCGCACGTTAAAAACTTCACGTAACCTCTAAAACTTTGATAATACATGATTCTTATCAATATATATATATATATATATATATATACTCGTATAAGTGAAAAGATACTTTGAAGTATTTGTATTAGTATCTAGCAAATGACAATGTCTTTTTTCGTTGCATTTTATATTTATGGCAGATTATTAAATATTCCTAGAAAATATTATATAATAAACTGTATATACCTAATACGGACATATCATATAGGTACTCTTATGCTTTATTACCGGTTTGCCGACATTTCTATCATTTTTAGATCGGCTTTGTTTTCATGCAGAGTTTGTGAGTGAGAAGTCGCTCCTCAACTCTGAACGCTCCAAAGTGTTCAGGATAATAATATGTAAAAGTACGTTATTATAATAATATAATTAACGGATAACGACAAATTAATAAATTCCACTATAATACATATTATAATATTCAATGATGTACTTAAGGTTTTATCTAGGAAGGGCTATTGAATCAGTGGCGTCATTTCAGTTTTTTTTTCGGTTGTGCGAGGTTCCAAGCAGGCCATTTGAAATCCTTCAGTTATCCTGCTTTTAATTTTTTCAATAGATTATAAAACGCCATAAATATAAATAGTAAAAAGCCATTTAAAACCTAAACAATAATAAATAACTGATACTTTACCTGTGAAAACCAATAAGTAATGCATTCAAATATTGATGATGATAAATGCAGTAAGAAAAAAGAAGTAAAGTTTATAATATTTACATTATTTATGTATAACTTTTGCGCAAGCAAAACGCTATAGAAAAAAATTAATTATATTTATATAAAAGGATACCGGCGATTTTTAAGTCCACCAAATACATTTATAATTTTTATTTAATCGATGTTATTTTCTTCTTCTTTTTCAATATTTAGCACCATAGGATCATTTAAACTTTAATCATCGCTCATAGAAGTTCGTAAATATGTTTTTACATTTTCAAGCGATGGAAAAACCTTTCATTTGATGTCGCATTATAATTCGTAAAGTTTTTAATCAATGAAATAACTGGCAATGTTTCCTTAAAAACAACCGTTAACCTTTCAAAAACAACATGACCATATGGTTCCTTATTTTCTTCTGTATTTTATTGTTATCAGGTATATCTGATTGATTAAAAATTAATAATATATTTATTATTTACTCAATTACTTGATAGCACGATGAAAATATCAATATTGTTAATATAAAAATGATGAATTATATCAGTAGACCAATTGGTGCTATTTTAAAAGTAAAGGGTCCAACCATACACCCCGCTCTCTTCCCCTAAATGATCCCCCTGTATTTTGAATATGGAAATTGTGACAGTATAATATATATGTGTATAACATGTAACTGGGTTAAAAAAGCAAGAAAAAATAAAAAACAAAACAATACATGTTTAATTTGTTTACATATTTTCATAAGTAATTCATATTCTAGTATGTCCTAAAATTATTAATTAATTTACTTACTACGTATTTACCTAACTAATGTATGTAATCTCTTTCATATTATAGCGATTGGGATCGTTTACGTTTTAAACAATAATATTTATATCTATTATTAAAGAAAATGTTTAATACATATGTAACTATTTTTTTTAACCACAATACCTATGACATATATATTTTTGATCATTCCATACAATCAATTGAACTCCGCTCAGAATCGTTTTTTCGTTAGCAATGGTTTATCGTTGCTTACATGTATACATTAAATTACCTACAACAGTGGCTGCACCCGTTCCCATTATCCAAAGACATCTTTTTAAACATAATAACGCCATCTACTATCTTACATATGAACTCCAATAAACCTAAAATGCAGTTGTTAGATATTGTAAAAAAAACAGTTTATTTTACGTTTTTATAAATATAATAATGCTGTCCACTATTTTGTTACTACAATATAAATTCCAATATACTTACAGTGTTGTTGTTAAATGTTATAAAAATAATATTTTCCCGCACAGCCGAAATAGCTCAGTTGGGAGAGCGTTAGACTGAAGATCTAAAGGTCCCTGGTTCGATCCCTGGTTTCGGCAAAAAATTTTTTGCTCTTTTTTTCTACTTTTTTTTTTATTTTACAGAAAAATATAAAAATATGAAAAGGTTTGCAAATAAATATGGATAGTATATTTTTACTCAATGAAATAAAACAGAATTTATCTAAATAATAAAATTATATGAATAAAAAATTCGAAAATTAATTAAATCAAAAGGCTGTACATTTGTAAACAAAAATTGTCCTATTGTAAATAATAAACATATATAATTAATATCATACAGTGTACTCACTGATAATTCTTGACGAAACGATAATCAAGACGTTTTAAAAATTTTACATTTTAGATTCCAAGCGTAGCGAGGAGAGCTATTGATTTTACAATGATGTTTATTTTTTTCTTTTTCTATGTTCTTTATTCTAGATTGGGTCATGTTTTTACCAAGAAAACTTGCTTATATTTTTACGTGTAACAACTTTTCCGAAAATTCAAGTTCTCTAGATGGTACTTAAGAGAGGTTATATTTGATTTTCGACGCCGTTTTTTAAATAAAAGCACTTAAGTAGGAAAAAACGTAAAATTGTTTACGATTTCATTATTTTATAAACACACGAACGACGTTTTCTTTCAGAAAAAATGATTTAATCGAAAAATCACAAGACACCTTTTTTGTTGCCTTTTTGGTTTACTTTCTTACCTTATCAAAGCCAAAACTTTTGAGCTAATTTTGAGCTTATAAGGAATTTTAATTTTTGGGAGTTTTTTGTTGTAATTTGGTTATAAATACACGTTAAGACTTGAAATATAGTAATAATACTAATATTGAACTTACCTAAACGTGATAAAATTTCCAAAATCATCGGACGACTTTTTTTTAATTAGCTTTTTGAAATAAAATTTTAACAAAAATCGCCAAAAAAATTACGGCACTTTAAATTATGTATTACCGAACTGCACTCGGAATCGTCTTTCGTCAAGAATCATTTATCGTTGCTTACATATATAAATGAAATAACCCTATGTATCCTACATTTCCAACTTCTCACCAACAACAGTGACTGCTCCCATTCCCAGTATCAACTATTTTTTCAACACTGTAGACCACTTTTATCCTAGAAAAATTGCTCCGATGTATAAGTGTAGCACCTTTTCTGAAAGTCAATTTTAACTACTTGGTAAATACATAGGTCATTTTTTTATTTTCGAAACGGTATTTAAAATAAAAACGATTAACCGGGGAAAAATTACGATTTTTTTACGATTTCGTTATTTTTAATAAGTACCTATTACGTCTTCTAATACAAATATGGCTGCAATCGAAAAACGACAAGAGGACCATATTTTTGTTTAATTTTTTTTTTAAAGCGTTTTGAAACACTAAAATCGCCAAAAAAATTACGGCACTTCAAATTACGTATTACCGAACTGCGCTCTGAATCGAATTTCGTCAGCAATGGTTTATTGTTGCTTACATATATAAATGAAATAACCTTATGTATCTTACTTTCTCAACTTTCCACCTACAACAGTGGCTGCACTCGTCACCAGTAACAGATCTTTTTTTATGTCATAAGTCGTAAAGAAAAAATGACGTCCTAGGATAATGTGGACGGGTGCAGCCACTGTTATAGGTAATATAATGTATACCTGTAAGTAACGATATAAACCATTGCTTACGAAAAACGATTCTGAGTGGAGTTCAGTAGGTACAGATGCTTTGTAAACAATATATATGGCCATATCATAGTGAAATTATTAAATAGACTTTATATTTTCTTTAATAATATTTGTTTAATGTAATACCGACTTTCCCGGTTTTCCAAGTTTTTCATATTTGATGAGAAAACTCTTGAGAAAATCGAAAAATTACCTTTTCAAAATATCTCCCAACTCCGATTTCCTTTCATAAAAGTTGCTACACGTTCAAATCGGAGCAAGTCTTCTTATAGAAAAGTTGTCCACAGAAAAAAAAATAAACATCATTGTAAAATCATAAGCTTCTTCGCTCTACTCAGAATCTAAAAGATCCGTGTAATACTGATAATAGACGTATCATTTTTAAAGTCGGATTGTCTAAAATATTATTAAAATTATTTTTCTTTTTTTCATTGTATATATGTAATTCTTCTAAAACTGAAGAAATTTAAATATTATTTTGGTATTTAATATTTATAAGTCTGTATTAACAGCAAAGTTTATTTTATGGTAATTTTCTAAAACATGTTTAGCGAAATTTGAATTAAGGGCAGTCTTTGGAATGATTTCTTTATATCTTATTTAAAAACTAACAACAAAATATACTATTCATGTATAAAAACATATTATAAATATGTTGATGACACTTTCATTTTATTTAGAGGTTCAAATAGACAAGCAGAAAATGTTGTTAACTATTTAACTATTTATTTTTAATAAACGTTCAATTTACACTCTAAATACACATAAGTATTAAATTTAATTTCTTAGATTTCACAGTTTCTATAGTAAATAATAAATTAAATTTTAGTATTTACAGGAAACTTACACAAATTGATTGAATTGTCGAATGTTTTGAATCAACTTTATTCTCAAAGAATATAATTCTTTAATTCAATATTCTACGAACGTTAAAGCTTGAATATATTCCAGTAAATAAACATAAATATCAACGTGAGCTTAATATTATCTTTAATGTAGCCCATAGAAGTAATTTCAATTTAAATACTATTAAATGAATTAATAAACGTATTAAAGAAAAAATAAAACACAACTCACCAAATAATATTTTTAACTATTGTATTGTAGTATGAAATATCAAAATAAAATATCTAACAAATTCGTTAAAGTTCGTGAATATTTTTGCCGAAAATATAATTCTGGAAACGAAAGAGTTAAAATTAATAATAATTTAGTATAAAATACTAAATTATAAATCTAATAAAACAGTATTGACATCCAAATTATTGATGTGGGCATAAACATATATTACCCCCTTTCGCTATGTAATGTTTCATATGCAATTTCAGTTTTAATACAAAATTCCAAATGCAATATAATAATTAATTTTTGATTCTGAGGGGAGCGAAGAAGCTCATAGTTTTCCAAGTATGGTTTTTTTTTGTTTTCAATATTTTTCGATTTTCTTAAAAAATAATCTCATCAAATGCGAAAAACCGAAAAAAAACAGAGGAAAAACGAGAAAAACGTAGGAAAACTGGAAAAATCGGTACAACATTAAACAAATATTATTGAAGAAAATATATAAAATATACAAGTATATACGTATAATTATTTTACTATAAAATGACATATATTATTGACAAAGCATCATTAGCAACTGAACTCCGCTCAGAATCGTTTTTTCGTAAGCAATAATAGTTGCTTAAAGGTGTATGCGATAAATTATCTAAAACAGTTGTTGCACCTGTCCTCATTATCCTAGGGCGTTCACTTAATTAATTATTTGTATTTATACCAGTTTTATACAAATAATATACGATCATATTAAACATTTATAGACCATTTGTATACGAATAATATACGTTCATAATATTTGTATTTATACCAATAATAATCAAAAAAATCTTTCAACAGGTTCACGTGATTTATATCGCTCAGCAAACAAACCTGTCGCGTTTCTTTCGAGTTACTAAAGTCTTACATATATACAAGTATGCCACTTGTGAAGCATTGCAGAACCCGTGCAATTCTTTACTACCATCTGCCGTTTTCCTTGAACCTCTTGGAATTTACAGCCTTTGGAACTCTGCCAACACATCGAGAAATCAGATCCACCTTTCCTGCATTTCCCTGGGTAGTATACTGTCCCTATTGGATTTAACTTGCCATAGTTGTTGTACAAATATTTTCTCTCTGATCAACGCGGGAGATAGATATCCTAATGGGTCGAAAATATGATGCAACTCAGCTAGAATGATGCGTTTTGTTAATTTGTTACGTTCTGGACTGTGTGACACGCTGGACAAAAACTCATCCGCTATGGGTCTACAGACAGCACCCAAAAACTTGATGGAATATTCTTTTAAATGAAAAATATACTTGTAAAACATTTGTATTTATACCAGTTTTAAATATATTTTTAAACCAAATTTCATGAATATCAAATTGAGTCGATCATTTTTCTATATATCTTACACCACTAAATATAATATTTTAAAACCGCCTCTGATGTAGTAGAATTATTATTGTAATCTTATTTGATGGTCGTTAATATTCAAACAACATTTTGCGGATGTTTTTTTTAGCTTGTATTCAGTCTATAAATAAATATGTTTATTATAATGCAATTATTTACAGGAATAATATGAAACAACATTAGTTCATAAATTATATATACATACATTGACATAATGTATAAATATGAGAAACGCGTAACTGTGTTACTCTTATAACATTTCAGATGTATTGATATAATAATATTTAACAATAGCATACAAAGTTGTGAGAATAGTATAATAGAATAATTGTGTAATGTAAACATAATACTTTATTTAATCACGAATGTCTAGAATTGGTACAGGAATTGAATAATGAGTACCTATATAATTTATCAAGCAAAATAATTGAAAATTCAAAGTGTTTTTACTAGGTTTATGTACGTGAGACTTTGAGACTTTGAGACTTATATATATAATAATAATAATATGTTTGCAACAATAATGTGCAATAGAACATTTTAGGTTAAATTAATTTTTACAATATTGCAGCGCCCCCTAAAAGTTGAGCTTGTGCTTGAGGAGCCATTCTTATCAATATTCAAAATACATAAGAGTAGTTAAATAAACAAAAATGTCAATCATGTAATTATGTATTAATATTAAGAGAAAAATCTAACTATAACTTATAATAATCTAGATTTATATACAAACTAAAATTTAAATATTACATAGATTTAGGTGTTTTACATATAATTTAAACAACTCAAAACTTTTAAAGTGATTAATATTAATATTTAATGAACAACAATATGTTTAAAACACTATTTTTACCAAATTCGTTTTTAACATGCAGTAAATTTATAATAACATTTTTCTTGTATTTCGTGCTGTGCTCATAATTTATTATTGGAATAAAATGTTTATGCTGATATAATTGAATTAAAACAGATAAATTATAATTAAATTTAAAGTCCTTCACCTCTAATTCTTTATAAATTAAAATAGTACTCGTTCGTATTGGAATAGAAATAATAAATAATTAATAATATAGTTTATAGTGGTTAATAGCAGTTAGTAGTAATCGAATTATTCCGGAGATGCAAAATAAAGGTAAAACTATTAAAACTACTGGGCAGGGATGAAAAAAAACAAAAACCCAACCATGGAAAATTCGACTTCTCGGTAGAGCAGAAATTATAAAAATGTGGTCAGGGATTCGCAGAAATTGAGTTCTAATATTTGCATAAAAAAAATTGAGAAATTAAAATTGGTGGAGGGGGCAGGCCAACGTACGTTTACTAACTCTTTGTTAAATATCGGTAGGTAATAATATATATGGATGATACCTCGAAATGTGAAATTAAAAAAATTAATTACATTCGCTCAAAACTCTTAGTTGAGCAGGTATCGGTTAAATAAACTTACCTATGCGTGTCATGTTATCATATACACCATTTAACAGTCTTTAATACGGTAAACATGACGTAAAGTGATGACAGTCAGTTTTTCAAAGTTAGTAAATAACAATAATATAATAATACAATATATAAGTAAACTGCAAATGTCGTTAAAGTCGAAACGAAAAACATTCAAACGAAAACAAAATTGTCAATTGAAAGTTGGAAACCATAGATGATATTACGTTCCATGAACAGTTTTAACATATTTGAAATAAAAACGATCCGAAACGGCCGGGGGAATAAATTTAACTTATCGGCAAATAAAAGAAACGGTGAAATTAGGTGTTTTATTAGTATAGAATGTAGATGAATGTTTTTTTAGATTCTGAGTGGAGCAAGGAATGTATTGATTTTACAGTGATGTTTATTTATTTATTTTTTTATTCATAAACAACTTTTCTATCAGTAATTTTGCTCCAATTTACAATGATAGAACTTTTTCTGAAAGCAAATCTGACTGGGGAAGTACTTTAAAGAGGTCATTTTTTGATTTTCTGAGGATTTTTCCCAATAAATGAGAAAACCCGGGAAAAAACACAGGAAAACCGGGAAAAGCGTTGGTAAAACGGAAAAATAGCTACAATATTAAACAAATATTATTAAAGAAAATATATAATGCATATGTAATTATTTTACCATAATATAACATATCTAATATTGTTGACAAAGTAACACTGTCAAACGAATTCCACTCAAAATCGTTTTTTATTAGCCATGGTTTTTTCTTCATAATATTATGTTCTTACCTTCTAAACTTCCCATCTAAAACAGTGGCACACACATCAGCAGTATCAGCTCTTTATTTAAATTAAAAATACACTTACTTCTACTAATTAAAAAATTAGAAACGTAAGTATATTGTACCTAACAAGTTAACACTACATTTTTATGCATTGGCTAATATGTTTGACTTGCCTAAAGTTTGTAAAAACTAAATTTTTGCTAAGGTGATTGCCATTCCCTCATAATCCTATTATAGCGTATATTTATGTGTACAAATTATTAAAATCATAACCATAAAAACCATAAAATCAGTTAAGTTAGTTGCATTTATTATTATTTATATTTTGACGTTATTTGTTTATTATTTATTTATATGGTTTTTGCTGTGCCACTGTTATTCATCTTTCATTCAATAATAACGATGATATTGTACACCGAAACGACAAAAGCTTAATTGTCGTGTACAATCTACACGCGGGTAAACAACTTTTTTTAGGTACAATTATTACTTATAAAGTACTTCTATATAAGTATCCTAACCCGATTCATTACAGTAGTATTCAGTGATCCATTTATTAACCGACAACTGCTCGACGAACGATTTATTATAAACGAGACATATTATAATATAAGTAATTACCGTCAGTCTTAAAAACCTTGTGTGTCTATATGGCGTGTATTGATTTTTAAGCTTTGAAAAATATTATAAAAGCATTAAAAAAACACACAATCGGTGTTATGACGTGAGTCCTGTCTCTGACGACGTTGCATAATAAATCAAACCCGTTTTTGTGAAAGCACATCGTTCCGTGCCATTTGTCCAAAATTCACCTACGACAAAGAATAGTTATGCCTGTATAATATGAAAACCACACACCCTTGAGTTCTCACTTTTTTATATCTACTTGGTTTCATCCGAGTTTCGTGAGAAATATAGATGGTACCTATACCTAGAAACTGCCGAAAAATCGTTAACTGTGTTATCACTGAGTTAATGACTACGTATCACGCCAATATGCAATCGAAATTGGTTTGCGATATAATAATATAAAGAGAAATATCCGAGTTAAATGTATTTTATAGAAATTGGTGGGAGGGGTTGAGGATTCGTACGAGTGGTGTTTTTTTTCGATTCTCAGAGATTTTTCTTATAGTTTTCTTAACAGTGTAAAAAACCCGGGAAAAGTTCGGAAAATGGGAATATTTACGCAATAATGGTTTCTTTCTATTCGTTTCGGTTCTGATATTTTGTTGGAATTCAGTGAAAAAAGAAATCGTAGATATTTGGCATGGTATAATTTTAAAAAATTTCGATTTTATCAGTTTTATGTAAGTTATCTACACATTTTAGATTCTGAGTGGAGCGAAGAAGCTTACGGTTTTACAAAAATGTTTATTATTATTATTTTTTTATCTGTTAATAACTTTTCTATCAGAATACTTGTTCGGATTTCTAAGTGTAGCATCTGAAAGAAAATCAGTGTGGGAAAGTTCTTTAGGGAATTCATTTTTCTCAAGAGTTTTCTCATCAAAAACCGAAAAAACAGGAAAATATAAGAAATGTAAGTATTAGTTAAAATATATAACGGCCTTCTTTTATTCTGTAAACAACTTTTCTGTCAACAATTTTGCTCCAACTTTTAATGATAGGAATATTTCTAAAAGGAAATATCTATATCTAGGTACTTTAGAGAGGTAATTACCGATTTTTTCAGGAGTTTTCCCAGCAAATGTGAAAAGCCGGAATAAAACATGGGAAAATCGGAAAAAACGTAGGAGAATTGGGAAAATCGTTATAAACATTAAACAATTATTATTAGAGAAAATATATAAAGTCTATTTAATTACTTTATTATAATATGGTATACATACTGTTGACAAAACATCACTATCGACTGAACTTCGCTCAAAATCGATTTTTCGTAAGCAATGGCTTATGCATTAAATTATCAGTGATTGCACCCGTCCCCATTATCCTGGACGTCTTATTAAATTTATTTTGATAAACGTTTAAGCTACGATAAAATTCGTTAAAATTGCGAACAATAAAATTGTAATTCTGCATTTTTTTCGTTACAAATTATCCAGGCAATTTCCTATATAAATCTTCTAATACAATTAAAATAAATCTGCTCAGAATCATTTTTCATTTTCATACAGTATATGAAGTATATTATTCTATTATCTATAATATACTGTGCCTTCTCAAATTTCTATTTATTACAGTGGCCTATATCGGATATTCTACAATTATCTACGGTGTGAAGAATGCCATGCTTTTTGTTTTTGTACGTTAATGTTCAACTCATTGTTATATCTCCAGAAACAACAAAAATTATTAAATTTTGTATTTTTAGATATTATTAACAAGGATAAGTACTAAACATTCTAATATTTTAATTTATGTTTTATGTTTTAATAAAAAACTTTTAAAAAATAACTTTTATTTTATTGTTTTTGAAAAATGTAAAGATAGTAATTTCATAGAGTTTATTTTTCAAAAAACATTGACGTAACAATCAACTTTTTAATTTCATCAAATTCATGGTTTTTAAACATTCTTGACTTACAGTCAATTACACACAATAATAATAATCAATTAGCGAATGTGATTCCGGTCTGCTGTATGTATTATAATTTTATTACTAACTTAATAACTTATTAATACATTATTAATAATTAAGATTATAAGCTTTTTCGTTCCACTCAGAATTTAAAAATATTCAGAATATAAAGAAACAGGCAAAAGCAAAGAAGTCTACAACTCGAGTATTGACTTGCTTATTATTTAGGCTTGTCTCATGTGAACCATGCTTTAGTCATAATAATACATAAAATATTTGAACACTGTTTTTGTTTTAACACAATAATGTATAATGCGGTGTACGTACAAGTATAGACGTTTGGTGAAATATTATCTATTTAAAGTGTAAAACGCATATAATATACATATTTTTTTGAATAAAATGATTAGTACAAAATTTAGTCGTATATAGGTAGGTAGGTTGGTAGATTTACAGTATATATTGTATGCTACATTGTATATTAGAGTAGAGACGATTAGATAAGACGAACATTATGTAGCTTAAAGACGACAAATATTACAAATGTATATTATACTCGTACTATATGTTCAATAACCGTAACGTGACCACGGGGTTGTTAAAAGTATTTTCATTTTTGACACCGAATTTTAAAAGCTGAAATTCGATAATTAAATACTACCTAAAATAATGCGTTAAAAAAATACTCGTAGGTATATATATATATATATATATACATAAATGCGAAAACTATAACGATAGAGTTTGACAGAGAACACAGAAGAATACATCAGGCGCAATAGGAAAATACGCCGAACTTTCTATTCAAATGGAGCCTGGATATTGTATTTTTACTTCTATCGAACTCAACGTCCGATAATGATAATATTTGTACGTCATATACCTATATGTATAATATTATTGCTTTTATATACTTATATACATTATGTTATTAAGATTTGTTTTTGGCGCCATCGAATTTAGTAGCCGGTAATGTTGAGAAGCTGCGGCGTTTTAGAGAAACAGGAACTTTGAATACTGGGTTGATAACTCGACCTATGAGGTTTTGTACACTGTCGGCAACGCGAATGAACCGGGATCCGTAACTACAGATAAAACGAACTGTGAAATAATTGTTGATAGTGTTACAACCGCGAACCACTATGTATTAGCTGTAGCTGATCATATATTACCCGTTGACGTTCTAGTGGAACGCACGCGGTTAGAACTTCCCTACGTAAACTATTACAACCAGGACAACGAATTTGTTACGATCCCCAGTAAGAGTGCTTCGCGTTATAGTTTCCTTCGACAATGAATCGGTCTCCTAGTTGTTGGAAAAATTCCGTAAATTTAATTTCGTTTACACCTCCGTGAGGTGGGCAATTAATAGCTGTAACTGCGACGTATTTGTTCCCATCGTTAATATGAATACTTGTATCTTGTATGCGTGGTTCCGAGTGTTTATCAAACTCGAGATGCTTTATAGATTCTTTTATGATTACAGCCGTACCTCCTCATGCTTTACCTTTTGGGTGAAGATTGGTGCGTGCAATAATATTGCATTTAGCTACGCATAGTATATTATATTATATCTATATCTCTTGTTGTATAGAAGATTGCTCTTGTATAGCAGTTTAAATGTTTATAATTTATTTTGGAAATATTTCTGTAATTTAGTGTCTCTCCCCTCCCATCAGCCGGGCAGACATCATCGCCGTGTGTGTTGTTCGCAAAGAAAAATACGAAAACAAAATGCATTATGTGTGTAATAATAATCGATGGGGGGATCGATTTGGGGTAAATTGCACCATTACTGTGATATTCCATATCATCGTAGACGAACATTCCATATAGGTACCACATGGTACGCAAAACCAATAAAAACTAATTTTGTTTTTCCTGTGTGGTAAATCGAATAATATTTAAACCTCAAATAGGTTTTTGTATCATGTATTATAATAGTAAATAAAACACGCGAAATAATATATATATATACACTATATTATGCATTATACATATATTATAACCGTAGGGAAACAATCGCTCGCAATTGAAGTTGCATTTGGTACGACGATTTATTATACAACAGAAATGTCGCAGTCGTAATAATATAATATTATAACTGTACTATAGGTATACAGGGACGGTACATTTTCATTTTATCGTCGGTTTTATTGTTATTATTGTACATAGTCGTAACGCACCTATAGCAATATTACACCGATATAATATCGACTGTATACATTTTTTTATTTTTTACATTCGCTTTTGTTTCGCTGATGTGGGGTATGCACGTTGTCAAGTGCTACAGCGTGTAATTCGCGGTAAATAATATCATATTATCACGATGTTATAATACTGTATACTAATTATGATTTAATATTTAGTCTGTGTTGACTTAACCAAAATAACGTAATTTATTGTTATTATTATTATTATATATGTGTGTATTTATTTCGTGCATTCAATTGCTATAATAAAACACAATAAAACTAGGTGTGCGTAAAATAATATGTTATATACCTAGGTGTGGCGCAGTTAACAAAAGTATCCACCTAACCGACCTTTTATTTTAATTTAATTTTAATGCATTTTTATATAAAAGACGTTTCAAACTGTTTTTTTGATACTAAAAATACACTTGCGAGAATCTACACCCATTCCCGCAAAAGCATATTGCGGTTGCTTTACTTGGTAAGCCGTTTGTGCACCAGTGGATTAAAAAATATTGGTTTTTATATTATTATAGAGGTATTGGAAGAATAATTCTGTTACCTAAATGTATAATATAGCTATTACAATTATTGCCATTGAGTTGAGAATATCTAAAAGTAGAGGTTATTTTTTAAATAATTATTATTACGGGGGTATAACACGTGTTATACGTGTTATGTACATAACACGTAAATTAAAACCAAGGAGGTTGAGTAACAGTACGGCTTCAGCTTATTGATTTAGTTTGTGTTCAAATTATTATTTTTGCACACGAAAGCCTTTAAATTTAAATATTATTATTAAAATACATTTAACATGTTACGTAAAATTGAGCGAGGTGAGACGATTACACAACAACGCCATAACATACCTGTTTTAAAATAGTATCCTTACCGAATCCAGTGGCACGCCCAGGATTTTCCAATAGAAAAAGACGTACAATGCTGTAGTCGTAAAAAAAAAATCAGAGGCATACTATAATTTATAACCATACCATTTTAGGTATAAGTGTAACGTCCTCAAGTACATTGTCTAACAGTTAGACTCTAACTTAATGTTTTAGTAGAGGGTATAAATAGTTAATAACAATAACATTTTTATAATAAATATTGTGATTTTACTATGCCAGAGAGTATAACCAGAAGGTGTACAGTGTATACCGCTGTATACCCTCCACTGCAGCCCTGGAGATCTAGCAAATAAATCTTTCATAAATAAATCTTCTTCTACAATTCTTATTCTAAAAACAGGAATCAAAAGCCGGATTCAATAAACCTAATATTTATTTAATAAATAAAGCATTTCCGGTTATAGCTTAGCTGAAATAAATAAGTGCATTGCAAGATTAGGGTCCTACGCTGACACTATCAGAGCGGTATGGGATCATGCGACTCAGGTGACCTTGACACCAAAGTCACGACCATGAGACTGACGCAGTCCGGCGATCTTCTCTGGGAGCTCGCTAGGAACCGTAAGACTATCATCGAGGAGGAAAAACTCAGGGCTCGCTAGTCGATAAACTCGGCTTTTAAACTGGCTCGGCAACCAGACTGTCACCGATTACAATTCTTGAGGTCCTCGATGTTGACGCAACGGCTACTTCTAAGGAGGTACTTGATGCGATCCGCAACATGGTTGTCGCTAAAAGGTCTGACGTCATTGTCACCCACCTCTGGGCACTGAAGTCTGAACAGCAAATATCCATGGTACGGATGTCTCGTGCCGTGAACTCCGCATGAATTGGGTGCAGTGCAAGGTTTGGGTTTGAACCAGTTCGAAAATTTGTATTCACAAAAATCTAAATAAAAACTTAAAAAAGAGCTGATACTGGGGACTGGTGTGCCACTTTTGTAGGTGAGAATTTGGGAAGGTAGGATACATAAAGTTACATAATTTATAACTATAAGCCACGATAAACCATTGCTTACGAAAAACGATTTGAAACAAAATTCAGTTATACATGTTTTGAAAGGCCATAATATTAACGATTTGTTAAAAATTTGATATTAAAACTCTAAAAAAAAAAATATACTGCATTTCACTCAATATTATTTATTTGTTTTACCACTAAGTGCATTATAATATAATGTTGTACCTCCTGTTAAATTGTCGAGTAAATCGGTTTAGTCTAACAATTGTATCTACAGAGTACCTATCAAATAAAAATTAAGTAAAAAAACTCGCACAATTAAAATGTCTATCAACAGCTAAAAAATGGCTCAAATATTATTAAAATTTTACCACATTTAGAAAAGACAAGTATAAGTTTTCTGTCTAAAATTAAAGTCTCTATATATATTTTAAACTGAATTACATAAAAAAAAACAAAATTTATTGTAAATAACAAAAGCCTTATTTTCGTATATCTGCCTTTTCTTTTTACGTTTTTTTTTTATTTTGATCAATTATAAAAAAAAAATTATGAGGAAAATCAAAAAAACGACTGTTTTACTCACCAACAAGATTAAAAGTTCAGCAAAAAAGGTATTTTGTCGTTTTTCAATTGGCAACAATATGGAAACAATAGGTAAACAGATAAAATAATTAAATCGTAAAGCTAGGTTTACACTAGGATAGTACTCGACCGAGTCACTAAAGCAAATTGCTAAATTGAATACTAAATTGCGTTTAGTTATTCTCTACATACAATACAGTAAAATTGACTAGTATAGTTTATTCTGTTATTGTATTTTTATTAATTTTATTGAAAAATGAACAAAAAAAACAGAATGGTCAAAAACTACACTTCGAAAACCACTGAAGAATCAAATGATTCAAAGAAAAAGAAAACAGAAAAAAAATTTATTTGGACAAGAGATTTGCTTTCCCTGACTTAATTTTAATACCGTCATTCGTTTAGTTATTAATTATTTTTATTTATCCGTGGAGGACAAAGTCCGTAACATTAGAATGGTTCGATACTTGCAGATCGATCATCTGATACTAAATAACAGTGATAATTAATTAATAATTAATAAATAAATAATAATTAATTAATTAATTACTAATGACAGTGGTGTAATTGGTTTGGCAGATAAAAGATTGCAAATAACAAGTTCAACTCGGCCGATAAAATAGAACAGTTTTCTAGTCACTCGACTAAAATCTTCTCCCTAGAACTGACACTAGAATTATTACTAAAAATGTGTCCAGGATTTTCAAGCGAAAACAATTTAGGAACTTGCATATGGTGACTTGGTCGATTACTATCCTTGTATAAGCCTAACATAACGCCATAAATTTGTAATTTGTAATTTTACATCGTTTTCCGATTTTTCCAATTATTAAAAAAATATGTATCTTATATTAAGATAATAGAAAGATAATATTATTATCTTATTAACTCATCAAGATGAAAAATGCGACAAAAAGGCCTTTAGACGTTTTTCTATTGGAACAAGATTACAATACACTCCGTATTGGACGTTTATACTATATAGTGTACAATATACACGTAATATACTCGTAGGTTCACGGTTCATATTTTTATTCTTATTTTTCCTGTTTATGAACAATATTTCCATCTAAAGTCTAATTCTAATCAAAAAATGTAAATATACTCTTTTTTAGATTATGGGCGAAGCGAGGGATATTTACAATGATGTTTTTTGTTTTATTTTGTTTTTCTGAAATGTATTAGTAAAATATTACGGTCTTTTTTTTCTGTGAACAACTTTTCTACCAGCAATTTTCTTCGGATTTACAATGATAACACTTTTTCTGAAAGAAAATCTGACTGGGGAGATACTTTAACCAGATCATTTTTTGATTTTCCCAGGAATTTTCCAAATAAATGGGACCAATAAATAATGAAAAAACCGGGAAAAACGTAGGAAAATGGGAAAATAAGTATTATTATTAAGTACAAATATTATTAAAAAATATATATAATACCCACATAATATGTAATTATGTTACCATAATATGACAAATATATTGTTGACAAAGCAACACTATTAATCGAACTCCACTCAGAATCGTTTTTCGTTAGCAATGGTTAATCGTTGCGTATAGATTAATATATAGATTATATATACATTAAATTTACCCTCTACCTTTCCAATTTCTTACCAACAGCGATCCAACCCATCGTGCGAATTATGTCCTATTCTTTCTTTATTGCATATTAGATCTATTTGATGCGAATCTAGGTAAAAATATCCGGATCTCTAATATCCGAGGAAAAAATATCAAAGTATAAATGTATAATTAATAAATAATCATGTTCTTATTCATATACATATCTATATATATTCAAAGTAATTCTTGACTACTCAGTTATAATTTAGTTAATAATACAATATTTAAAAATTACATTCGTCAGTAAAAATATCAAAATATTAAAACAATATCTGTAAGTATATATAATAATAATAAAACAATTAAAAATAATAATACCTGGTAATAAAATATAAATAATAATGTTTAAAAATCTCCTATTGTCTTCGGATATTGTATTATTAACTAAATTGTAACTAAACAGTCAATAATTACTTTAAATGTATACGAATATGTGTATGAAAAACATGAGTATTTATTAATTATTATACATTTATACCTTAATATTTTTTCTTCGGATATTGTAGCTTTGAATATTTTTGCCAGTTACCATGCACTGAAGAGGAAATATTTAATCGTCCAAGCGGATTTTATTGACTTAATAAGGCTAAGGTATAAGGTTTTCCTAGATGTGGTAAAATTTTCAACCGTTCTAGAAAATGTTGAGCTATTTATAGGCATTTGACATTTTATAGTTTTTTCTCTACGAATATTTTCAACTGAGTTAAACAAATAACACAATTTAAAATAATAAAAAGCATAATGTTCGTAAATTTCCCATTTTTCTTACGTTTTCTTCTAGGATTTCCCAGATATTATAAAAACCGCTTAGAAAATCAAAAACATACAGATATAAATTTGAGGAAACAAAATGTTGTTATTCATCCAGTTTTTTGTCTTTACGCCTCACTCTGATGACCTGATGTATACAAACTACCGTCTGGCCTGTAACCCAACCAGCCCATCCCTAATAATAGTTACTTTAAAACATTTCATTTGACATATTATAATGACCCATTTTTATAAAACGAAACCTATTTATTTCCATGTACACATATTTTTTAAAAATGACAGCATCTTTTCCACAATTTGAATTCAGAAACATATTAATTGAATCCTGTTGATAAATTTTTCCTCCTCACCGTTTTAAAGTTAAACATCGACTGTTAATATAATATTCATATAATCTACATAATCTACATACCAGTGTATATATCTTCTTCTTCTTCCGGCCTTAATAACTCTCTGAGAGTTTTCGCCGCTATCACCAAATCACTCCACTTGTCTTGGTCTTGTACTATCTCCCTCCAATTATGTGCTCCAAAATCTTTCAAATATTTTCCTGTGATATTACCCCTAAAACTAAGGTTGACAAAAATAAAATTGTAGAGCAGCTTGTTTCTTAGAAGAAGTATAAGTATCGCCAGAACATGTGGCAAATGTTTGTGGGTTTTAGGAAAAGCGTATGACAGCATCCATAGAAACAGCCTGTATAACGTATATCTAGTTATATTATTTTATAATTAGTTGGATCAGATCATTGTTACAATTTACCCGCGGTTATCGTTGTAATAGGTATATGTATGTATATGTTTAAAACAGAAATACCTTCTACGCTTTTAATACCTATATTTGAAAATATTTTCTAGTATTCAATACATTTAAAAATCTAACTGAAAGGGTTAATACGGAATTGGTTCCCGGGTCAAATAGTGTTCGAATTATTGGTTCCCGAATAAAATAACTTTTCGGCATACAACTGTTCGAATTGGTTCCCACATGTACATTCCATTTTGGAAACGCGTGGTGAAGAAAAATTCAATCTCTAGGACTCTCCTATGATTTCCAAATAATAATTCAGAAATCGAGCAAATATTGAAATACTTTTTCGGATTATCTTTATTGACACCTGATACGAAAACGTTTATGTTGAGTTGATGGCTATAAAACCAGTACATGACAAACTTGACGCATTTTTTGATTACGCATAGTTGAAAATTATATTGAAAATAATAGTGATATTTTACCAAAAATATAAGTAGATTTTTCAGTCACAACAAAACGAACAACAAACTGTTTCTAATCATTTCACGGACAACTGAATTTGAATTCACCATTTTATTCCGCTCACCCAAACATTTGTTTTATTGATTGAACAATTAAAGTCAATCCAATGCGAAACATTTATAAAGCAAAGAAGTTCACAAATATTAAAATAAAAAACAATTGCTGAAAAGGAAAAGTTTATTGACGAAAATATGAAAAAATTGAAAGACTGACAAATTTTGAACTTACAATTCGTTAATAATGTATGTTGTAAATTCATACCACGTTAATTTTTTGTTTAATATTATTTATTATGACTTATTATGATACCGCATTATTGATGTAAGGGAAATATATTATTATATAAATTATACCTATATTCTATAACAAACACAAATATTATTATTGACAAATACGTACGTATAGCATATATTATGTATATAGACTGAGCAACATTTTTAACCATACCTGGGTGTTCTAGTCAGTCTAGACAGTCCTAATAAGCTGTATAAAATGGGAAAGAAATTTTTGTTGGTTGATTATATCGTAATAACCTGAAAAGTTAACAAGGTTTTATTATCATGAAATCTTGTGGGAACCAATTTGTATGTTACCTGTAGACAACCCGGAAACCAATTCGACAACTGAGAACTAACTCGTAGTCGTACGCTAGAAGTTAGGAAACAATTAGCGGTTTTGAGTAGGTACTCCTAATCCATTTCGGCACTTCTATAATCAAACATTTTGATACGCAAATGATGTATGGATAAATCCGGATTGGTTCCCAAGCTCATACCCCACATGGCGAATTGGTTTTCGTTTGAAAAAGTTACGTACTTCATGAAGTTGAGCCAAATATCGGTTCCTGTTTAATACCTATATTTAAACAATAAACACAATAGATGTAGGTATAACCTAGTACATTATAGATTCTGAATGGAGCGAAGAAGTTTATAGTTTTACAATAATGTTTAATTTTTTTTTCTTGTGAACAACTTTTCTACCATAAATGTTGATCCGATTTTTAAATGTAACATATTTTCTTAAAGGAAATCGGACTACGGAAATACTTTAAAAAGGTCATTTTTTTTTTTATTTTCCTAAAAGTTTCTTCAGCAAATGTGAAAAATCGGAAAAAAACGGAGGAAAAATGGGAAAATGTACGGAAATGTATTAGTAAAATATTACGGTATTTTTTTTCTGTGAACAACTTTTATAACAGCAATTTTGCTCCAATTTATAATGATAGCAATTTTTCCGAAAGGAAATCTGACTGGGAAGATATTTTACGGAGGTAATTTTTTGATTTTCCCTGTAATTTTTCCTAAAAATGGGAAAAACTTAGGATAAACGGGAAAATAGGAACAATATTAAACAAAAATTACTAAAGAAAATATAACATAATGCCTATGTAATTATTTTACAATAATATGACATATAATATATTGTTGACAAAGTAACATTATAAACTGAACTCCGCTGAGAATCGTTTTGTCGTTAGCAATGGTTTATTGTTGCTTATACAGATATACATTAAATTTCCCCTCTACTGCCGTCCCAACTTCTCACCTATATAAATTTTTATTAACTCTTATCGTACTACGGCGGGCAAGACCGTGATTATGATTTTGTTGCCCACGGGCAACAACGTTTTGACGCCCTCGACTTTGCTTATGATTACATTTAAAACTACTTAAATAGTCAGGAAAGCCAGGAATGCTAGATACAGAAGATAATTTAATGTATAAGCTTCAAGCAACGATAAGCCATTGCGCTAATGAAAAGCTATTCTGAGCGGAGTTCAGCAAACAACACTAGCACACCCATATCGTCAGCGGCATCGGGTCATTCCCTCGCCCCCGTAAATTTCAATTACGTTAAACGGCCGGTATAATACTATAACGGAACCCGTCGCCCGTCAGTATATTGTTTTTTTTTTATTTTTCTTTCGTTACATTATAACACACACGAGTATTATTATATTATTCAGTACGTATATCGGGAAAAAAAAAAAAAAAAAAAAGCTACCGTAAAGTAACCGAATACCGTTCCGCATATTATCCCGCCCGCCGCCGCTGCAGCTTTCGCTGTAATATGCTCGCCGCGTGTCACCGCGTGTAACGGTACGAACCGTTGAGAGGGCGTCGCGAAACCGCGTACACGACACGGTATTGTATTACGGGGGGGGGGCGGGTTTCGCCCCCGTCCGCACCCCCGACAGCCGCCGCCGCCTTCCCCTCCACCGCCCCCTCGCTCGCCTAGGCGTACCGGCGCCGGTTCCCCGGTTTTGTTGTGCACGTTGTCAAAGCGACCCGATTCACCGGCTAATAATAACGATGATAACGATAATATATTCCGTGTCGTGCGGTCACACAACGCATTGTTATAATGCCGGTGGCAGGTATACAGCAACACACGTACGGGTACTGTACACAAACCGTACCATGGGTACCCCGTCTTGTATTGTTATTATTATTATTATTATTATCATTATTATCATTATCATTATTGCAGGTATACGCGCGGTATAATAATATAATACATGGTCGGCCGTCGACTTTTTCCTCTTTCCAAAACGGAACGAATGCGCGTATACCATACGGTATACGTACACGGGCGTGACGCGAACGGGCGAGACGGGGAGGGTGCAGGGAGAGGACAGAGTTATTAGGGACGAGGTGGATGGCGGCGCATTACCGTCTTTGTGTTCGGGCCGCGAGCGCACCGCCTACCCCTCGTGTGCGCGCGCCGTTTGAAAGACACGCGTTGGTACCGTTACGTTTTCGTCGTTATTGTAGATTATTATTATTATTATTATTATTATTATTATTATTGTTATTATTGTTATAATATATTATTATCGCGAACGGCTGCCGCGCGCGTAACATAATAACGACAATAATAAGTATCAACTCTAACGGCAGGTGTACGAAAGCGCCAAAGCTTTTTCGGTATCGATCCCGGACGACGCCGCGGTCGGCGCGACCCGGCTCGGGAAGGCGCGCCGCCATTGGGGCCGCCCCCCTCCCCCCCCGGGACGGCCAATGAGAAAAAAGCTCCCGGGGTATCGATCCCCGTGTCCATCCATTGCGATAATTAACGGTGTCGTTTTATTACGATAGCGTTTCGACCCCCTATTTTTATTGCGTTCCGTAGCACGCGTGTGCGCGGCGCAGGTCGACCGGGTACGGCGGCGGGTACGGACGGCGACGGCGACGGCGCGGCGCTGCGACGCGACGACGACGACGACGACGACGACGACGACGACGACGACGGCGACGACGGCGGCGGCGGCGGCCGCGACGACGACGCCAAACGGTTTCACTTGCATTCGTCCGCACCTCTTCGCCGAATTCGGTTTTCGGTCCCGTTCGCGTCGCACGCGCGCCGCGCCGGCGACGGGCGCGACTCGCACGCACTTTGAGCGCGCGCGCGCGCTCGCGCCGCCGCCGCGGCCGCCGTACGCGTATACGTTGTACGACGTACGTACTCGCGCGGCTTGTGCGCGCGTGTACGCGGCGTTCGTATTGTATTTGATTTCCCCTCCGCGCACGCACGTACGCACACACACACACACACACACACAAAGTCGGACGTTTTTTACCGAGCCGCGTACGACACGCACACGCAAACACGCGGTCCTTCGAAACTCTTTCGACACAATGTACATTAATGTGTGTACGTTTTCGTGTACGAACGATATTCAAGGACGTATTCAAATGTTTAATTCACCGTGTACAATTGCGCCCGTATACAATACCCGTACGTAACGTGCGGACGTCCGTTACGGTTTTCGGCTGTTGTACGGGACGCGCGCGGGCCCCGCGCCATGCCCGCGCATTGTATAGGTACTTTTTATACCGTACGTACGATATCTGCGTACAAAACGTGCACGCCAGCGATCGGTCGTCCGCCCGGAAGGTGAGTACACGCAACGTTATACTATACTATATAATATAATACACGCATAATGTAAAAAATGACGGTAATGATGTCATGAGGTGTCATAATAATATCATTTATAGGCGACGTCTACGCGCGTAAGTCGATGTTGTTTTTTGTGCGTTGTTATTATTTTCGGTTTTTGTTTGTGATCGCCGTTACCTCCGACCGCGGTGCCGCGGCTGCAGGGGCCCCCGTTCTTCTCGTCGCGAATACTTTCCGCGCTCGCCGCCCGCGCGCGTGCGTCCCCCGACGCCGTTGGCGGAAGACTGCGGGTACGGCCGGGGGCCGACGCGTCCGACGATTTTCGCGCGTACCCGCGTAATAACAACAACAATAATAGTAATAATGTTGTTTACGGCGTATTGCGACGTTGGAAACGCCGTCGTCGGCTGTCGATACGCACTCTGTTGTCGTAGTCGGTCGTCGTCGTCGTTGTACCGCGTCGGTACCTCGCTGCGGCGGGTACGGCGACGTTCGGCGTGAAAATTCGATTCGTGTCTAATTCCCGCCTCCCCGCTCCCCCACTCGCCCGGTGACGAGTTGGTATTATTATTGTGTTATATGCAGTACGATAATAGTACGATCGATACGTCTGCGGAAGGACGTTTGGAAAAAAAAAAAAAATAGAAATTAGAAGTAGTAAATGAAAAAAGTAATAATAATAATAATAATAATGAAAAAACCGCCGGATCGACGACGACGGGGAAACTTATTACAATAATAAGTCCGCGGCCGGGGACAGGGGGAGAGACCGCTCTATATATATACACACCACCGCCATCGTCGTATTCTATAATGCGAGACGGCCGCGACTCTATATAGGTCTGTTTTTTTTTTTTTTTTATTTCATTTTTTTTTTCCTACTACTATTATTCTTACCGGTTACCAGAGTGTGCGGACACTGCACGCCGGCGCGGCGCGTACGTTTACGCGCGGCCGGGTCCCCCGGGAAGCGGTTTCGATCGATTCTCTCTGCGCGCAGTACGCTCATAACGCTATTATAACACACACCGATATTATATATAAATATATGTTCGGGTACACGCGCGTGCAAGTGTATTATATTTTTGTATTTATAGAGAGAGAGAGAGAGAGAGAGAGAGAAAGAGTGCTGGAGAGAAAAGGGAAGACGGACGGACGGACGGTTTGATATAACAATCCCGAACGAAACGCTTTTGCCCCGCGGCCAGGGGCAATCGTCGCGCGTCGTCGTCTCTCCGCCGCCCGTGTCCCGAGAGACGGTCGTAATAAAATAATATTATTATTATTATTATTATTACGTTTTTACGCCGCGCGCATGTACACGGGCGCTTGTGGGCGGCGACGGCGGCGGATTTCGGCCGGCTGTGTGCGCGGTGCTGCGTTTATACAATACAATGTAACAACGAGTGCCGGAAAGAAAGAGAGAAAAAAAAAAAAAACGCGACAATACGAAATCCGACTCGTACGAGAACCCGAGCGCAATACGAAAATGAAACGGGAAATTGTTATCGCACTATACGAACGACGGGTTCAGCGCGGTCTCGGGCCCCGGATTTACGCGGAGCAGAACCGACAAACGCGATTAGCCACGTGTATTATTACGCGTGTTACGCGCGCATAACGTTACACGGGCGCGCGCAATACGCGTGTGCCGACGGGCAGCCGCGGGACCGTAAGAGGTCGGACGGTGACTCGCGGGTCGAGTGGCAGGGCTGACCGACATGCGCGCGCGAAATAAGCGTCGGCCCGGTCCGGAAATTTCGCGCGGGTTAGCGGAAAACGCATGAAAATGCGGCGATTGCGCACGTACGCGGTGGCGCGTGCTTGGCTTTTCAGCGTTAGCCCCCACACCGCCCCCCTCCCCCTACCCGGCGATTTTCAATGCTCGCCGCCGTTACGTCACGACCGCACCGCCGTCCCTCTCGGCGAACGCCGAATCGCGCGGTCACTGATTGCAGTTCGTGCGGTTGTTGATTTCGAGTCCCGGGCCATACTGCGGCGCTTGATGTCCGCGAAAAAGCGATTAAAACCGTCGAAAACGCGCCTAAACAATATTTTTGCAAAAAAGGCAACGGTCAACGCGGTCGTTTTATCGTTTTCTACGTGTATAATACGTACAATAAATTTTACTCAGAATTTTGAGCAAAGTTCCGCTTTCCGTGATGGTTAATAACCGGGTTTACCACAGAAAAAAACCGAAATCGAAAAAAACGAAACTCTTATTAACATACTGTTAGATTTCCCGTATTTCTTACCTTTTTTCTTTTTCTCGGACTTTCCCGATCGTTATGAAAACCGATTAATTAGTCAAAACGCGGCTTACTTACACGGCGACGAGATCCAAAATTAAATATAAATAATAAAAAAAAAAAACACGTAGTAAAACCGATATAATTTTCTCGTCTAATCTAAAATCAGTTCCCGTTTAATACGTCGAACGTCTGCTTTGTAATAACTACGGAATGAGTTCCGAATTACACTGTAATGATTCTTTAATGATTCTGTTATCAGCGGTGGACGCGCGAGAGGAGAATTCGACGTTGACGCCCCCTATAATGTATATAATACGTTTACCGCGAGTATACAATTTGTTCAAACCCTCAAAAAAACTGGTCGACCCCGAATTCCGGAAGATAATAATAGCGGGAGGGGGGGGCGGGAAAGGAATTTAACAAATGGTTTACTTAAGTAAGTCGGGTGTTAATCACCGCGGACCGATATCCTCTTTGCAGCTGACGTTGCCTTTATTCCGGGGTTGCCCGTTCGGTTATGAACACGCGCACCGTAAATACGCTTAAATGGGCTCGATACGGAATAATGGCATCCGCACAATTTTCGAAAACTTCGCGGTAAATAATGTCGAAATCAAACTCAAAAATCGAATGTATCCATAATCGTCGTAACACAATAGTCGCCGGTTCATGGCGGTAAAAAAAAACTCACCCGTTTGTTATGTTGCCGAAATTCGTAAAATCGATTGAGTACCCATAATATCCAGAGTACAATATGCTCGAGTCTTACGAATCGCCGTTGTTTGATTGTTGTTTTGTCTAAAAATCGTTTTTTTTTTTTTTTTAATTTTTTTGTTTTTTTTTAGTGATTTCTAATCGACCGCGTCATTTCACGGTAAAAACTCGCGTAGAATATGATAATATCAAACACATTTTCTATATTTTGTTTTTTTTTTTTTACAACATTTCTATTAGATACATAATTTACGAAAAGAAAACATTTTAAGATTGTACGATTTCAATCGACACTAATACTTTTTCGATTTTTCGATTGTAAAAGCAAAACTATTATAGTGTGTTATAAATTCGTGTAATTTCGAATTTAATACCGCTAAAGTCAGGTCGCGAAAATTGCTTTATTGTAAACTAATTTTAGATTCAGTGCGGAACGAGAAATATATTGATTTTACAATGATGTTTATTTCTTTTTTTTTTCTTTTGTGGACAAATTTCTACCAGCGATTGCGCTCATTTACAATGATAGCACTTTTTCTAAAAGTAATTCTGACTGGGGAGTGGGGAGGTACTTTAAGGAAATCATTCTTCTCAGAAGTTTTATCAATAAATGGGAAAAACATGGGAAAACCGAAAGAACAGGAAAATAGATACAATATTAAACAAATATTATTAAAGAAAATGTTTAATGCATGGGTAATCATTTTACCAAAATATGACATATTTATTGTTGACAAAACAACACTATCTACCGAACTCCTCTCAGAATCGTTTTTTCGTTAGCCATGGTTAATCGTTGCTTACAGATATACATTAAACTCCGGTCTTTACCCTATCTTCCCAATTTCCCACCTACAACAGTGACTGCACTCGTCCCCATCATCCTAGGACAGCTTTTTTTTTTATTTACATCTCGAAATAACGTCGAAAAGGCAAAATAGCTCGTAAAATAATTGAAAACGTTAGAGACTTTATTGAATCATAGAGAAAAATCATAGTTTTATTGCCTTTTATTATTCTATACGTTTTGATTGGTTAAAATTTCACACAATTTCACACGTTATTAGAGCCGCCGTAGTTGTCCGTTTCTCTATAATAATATTATAATGAAGTCAACAAAATTTTTTCGCAAGATTTTTTTACCGTGGAATTATTATCATTATTGTAATAGATGGAATGTTAATTGTTTGTATTTTTAGGATGACACGCGTTAAAAAACCGGCTTTTGTTTTGCAACAATTATCAATGACTATTTGTCATTGTACACATTATTATCTTATCACGCACTGTTATTATTATATTACTACGGTTTTTTATTTTTTTTTAGTACTATTATTACTAATGCGTTTTCGAGAACGTAATATTTAACATTTTCATACAATTATTATATTATTATTGTTATTTTGATCGTCCGAACGCTATCCACTACTAATGCAATGCTCTCGAGGGGAAATGTTTTATTATATTATTATTATTATTATGACGGTTTAATGCGCGGTTCATTGAACTTGCACATTGTGCGTAACGTGTGGTTCCCGCGTGATGAAAGTAATTTTTTAATTTTTCTAAACGAAACCGTTTAAGAAGCCCGTCACAGCATGCAGTGACATTCGCCAGACGTTTCAGTTTATCTAACGAGGGCGAATAATCCGACGAAAATGTGTTCGCGTATAACAACAACAACGGAAATGCCTTTAAAAATAGGTTTCACGGAAGATAAAACGCGTATTAGTATACTATTTATAGACGCTGGCGATATTTTGGAGACAATCACGTCGGCGTCTTTTCCCCCTCGAAATATTATTTATATGGACAAAAAAAAATCAATGCACCACAATTTTCAAAATAAACAAAATCATTTAAAATACGATTTTAATTTGTCGTGCACGAGTTGAACATTTAAATAATAATATTGTAATACGCCGACGATGTTGTTGTCTTCACATTTGATAATACAAATCATATCTCTAAAACCGATTTTAAAGGCTTTTCTGTTTGTTCTGACGATCACATTTTTGCTAAGACGGTGAATGCCATAGTGGCGGACCTCTTATGAGGACCCAATAATTATCGTCTCAGCTCTCAGTTTATTGTACATAACTAACGTTAACGCAACGTCGCCTTACTGTTAGAACAAAAATCGCAGCGTTTTCGTTGAAATTATAGAATTGATACGAAAATCACAATATTTAAAGAGCATACCGAAAAATTGCCGTTTTCTATAATATTGTACGTTGCTTTTTCTCTATAAAAAAAAAATGCAAAAAAAAACATTGCTGTAACTTTTTCGTCCAACTATATTTTATAGAGAATCGGGAACGTACTGCCCTCGAAAATATTCTGCTTTTTAAATTTTTTTTCTCGATTAAATCAAGCTAACTAAATAAAACAAAATCTTCCACTAAAAATTAAATATTGACAAAAAATAAATTGTACTTGTTAATTTAAAAGCTAAAAAGTAGTTAACTATTCTGTTAAAAAAAAAAAAGAGAATTTTGTTTTTGTTACAAAAAAATCAACATTAAAATTATTCAGTATAAAATAGTATATATAAATGACTATCACAGTAAATATTATAATACATAACACTGGAAACAGCTAATTAATTGAATTTAAAAAAAAAAAAAATCATTAGTCTTTAACTTGTTAACTTAAGTAAATGTTTATGCAAAGTGATTGTAATCATAACTTTTTAAATTATAATAAGTATTAAATAGAAATAAAACGCCGATGGAGACGGGTCTTCAAAATGGCATCGTTTACAAATATTATAATGGATATTTTATATCTAGAACTAATATTTATGGTCTTTTTTTGTTTTATTTTTTCGTTAACACATTTGACTACTGACAATTTAATAGTAAATTGTTTTAGGTTACAATCAGCTATTTTTAAAATAAAAAGGAATCTTTTCCATTACATAGATGGGAGGATTAATAGAGATATTATTTTAAGGCGTTGAAAATGTCAGGTTATACATTCAACGCACTTCACAGTAATTCCATCTCGTTGCCCGCCCCTCCCTCTTTCTCAAAGTTCTTTATTGCGCCCACAACTGGAATTCGTTACCGTACTTCGGGACTCATCATTTGCCTCTGCTCAGTGTACCCTAAAAAGGGCCAAGCGTAAATTTCTACGCCAGTCATCCTTCGCTTTTAAGATTCCTTGTCATCCCCACTATTTACTCTCCATTTAGTAAGGTGATCTCGCCCTGCAACCTATCCGTATACATATAGGGCGTCCCTTCTGTCTTTTTCAAATCTCATCTTCGGTAAGATATAGATTATCCTATTTTTAATAATTCTCGTAATTTTGTACATCCCCTCTTATTCCACCACAGCAATTGCTATTTTCAAACTACTTCTCTCCTCTACATCATACCACCAGAATTCGGCAATTAAAAGGACAATGCGTTCCGCAAACGGGAACGCGTCATTCATTGACAAATCCCTAGAATTTTATTACCTTATAATTAAATGTTTTTTTCCTGTACTTTAAAAACTAAATGTTTCCGCATTGTTAATAAATGAATAGTGAGTATTGCGTTCAAACTACATTTACTGCAATCGAGTTGTACCTTCCATCGCTAAATATAATGTTTATTTTTTTTATTTTTTTTTTTATCATAAAGCGAACCTTTTAGGTTGCTAAACATTAGTTTAGACACCTTATATCCGTCCGTCCATAGTTACCAGTACATATAGTTACGGTTGTTGATTTGGTTGACAAGGAGATATTATAATAGATATATTATTAATCGTAACATTATAGTTATTATTCTTATTTTAAATAAAAATTCCATCAAACTGTTACCGTTGTTTATTTAAATATGGACATTATGTATACATCTATACATTCATGTTAACCAATATTAAAAATATAGAGTGATGTTTGAGTAGTATTTACTTACGGAATTTTAAAATGTTCCGCCAGCTATTTACGAATTAAAATTTAAAATTTTTTTGGATTTCTACACATACCTAAGTATAATATTATACTAGTTTACCAAATTCTTTCGAAAATATTTACGAAAACTGCATAGTGTGTTGTTTAAAAATACGTTTAACAACCGGGAAACTTATCTCGTTTTCCTAACTTGTTATCGTGTATTCCTGCAGCTGGGTAATATAATATTTTTGAAATTAGTTTTATCGAAACTCAAAAATAATAATCTTGGAGAAACATTCTGAAAAACGCATAGGCATATAATCGTCACGAGTTCGATTTGAACACAAGCACTTAACGATACGCGCGTACTTTCTCCTCAAAATTTGTCTTAGCGGAATATTTTCTAATATTCTTTTATATACTATATTATTATGATACACTATTCCAGTTTGTTACAGCCTGTAACAGTATAGTATGGCATTAGTTATATATACCTACCAGATTTAAAACGATTTAAACAATTATTATAATATATGAATAGACCACTGTTATATAATTGAATGCCGACGCATTCGTTTGCGTTTCAACACGAAATTGGCCTATTTCCGGTTAACGTGATAGACCGCATTAATAAAAATTATTATTATTTGACGTCAGAGAATAGGATGTCTGACGTTTAGCAGTTTAGTTCTTTCACTGGTATTTGAGTTTGATACCTTTATATATATATATATAGGTTTCCTTATTTGAATAGCACTTGATTTTTTCACTTGACAAAGCGTCAAGTTCATATTCATATAATAAATTCATAAACCTATTCTCCCTTTAGATAATTTCTGTCGAGACTTAAATTAACAAAGTTAAAAAATAATAAATTCAAATCGTTTAACCGCTAATAAATGTGAATTTATTAATACAGTTATAGTTGATTTTATATTTTAGTACCGTTATTGTTATTACAATTATTCCAATTTTCAATTATAATAACAGTTTATATGTAAAATATCCTTTTGTGTAGATTATTCATGAAAAATACCATAATAATAAAAATGAAATACAATTCTGAGCGAAATTCAGTTAAATATGTTTTGAAATGATTTTTATAATTTTCATACAAATTTTAACTTAGAAATGCTTATAAAAAAAACTATTACATTACGTTCAACTTTTTTTTGAAGGTCACTAAGTAAATCCTATAATGAACCCCGTGTAAAATTTTTAAATTATGAAATCTGCGTATAGAAATAGTTAGGAAGGTGGTTGAAGGTTAAAACCATCAAGATACATTCTTGATACTCGCATCGTGCATGTATAAAATTATTTCCCCCAAGCTTCATTTGGAGGGTATGAAAACGTGAATTGTTATCAAGTTCGTCAAAACGTAGTCCATGTAAATAATATTTTAATGAAAATGTATACTCATGTATACATAATAAACGTGAATTTACTATCCGTATTTAGGTGTTATTTAGGTGAATACGTAGAGAAAATACGTGAAAAATATCGTGAAACACGTGAATAATTACACGTATGCGTTGTACACGGATTTTTTAAGTATCTATCTATACGGTTTTATAGATTCGAATGTTAATTTCACGTGAATACGTAAAAGCGTGTGCACGTGGAACAAGGAGCTCTACTATAAGGACGTACATACTCATACATCCGTGTAAATATGCTGTGATGTATTACGACGTGGTGTAATGACTGTAATGTACATAATATTATTATTTCCCATGCATATTTTCGTGTAACGCAGGTATAATATAGTGTTACGATTTTTTTTTATCTCCAAACGGTTCACGGATTAACACGATTTGACGAGACTAAAAAGAACCGTAAGAAAATCGGAGCGATATATATATACATATATATATATATTAACATGAAGAAAAATACACAGGCATATCGATTCTTCTCGAAACGTTTTTTTTTTTTCCGAAATCTAAAACTCCTCTATACACAAAATACAATAGAAAGTCCATGTATAAATATATTATATATATATATACGTTTTTGTGTGTGTGTGTGTGTGTGTGTGTAGAAGTTTATGAGAAATTAATATCATCTCACCATATTATTTTTTTTGTTTTTATCACACTATAGAGTTCTTTTTTTTGGTTTTAGCGGCTTTTCAGCCTGTTTACCTGCAATCAGGACAAGAAAAAATTATTGAGAAAAATATTTGACGTTAATTTAACCGCCAAAAGCTCGGAATAATACTTATACATTTAACCTTTGGAGATAATAACAATGAGCGTTTTAAAGCGATTACAGATACTTACGAGATTATTATATGGAAATAGATTTGAATTCACTATGGATTCTAAGTATAATACAATATGAGATCGTTCGGGTTAATTATTTGAAAATTTTAAATTAAATCTTTATGTATATTTGAAATTTCGTTTATTAAATGCTTACGAGTTTAATTAAAATTCAAACGTCGCCAGATTTTATAGAATGCGGACGTTCTATTTGTTAATTATTCGTTGTCCATTTCAAAAACTATACCAAAATTACTAAATTCTGCAGAGTGAGGCGAGAATTGTATATTAGTTTACTCTGTGATGGGTGCTTTTCTTTTTTTTTTTGTATGTGTTTCACAAACATCTTCAGGCTCTAATTAGTCAACTTCAGATGTGATTTTTTTGTGTTATATTTTTGGGCTGCGTGTTTTGAATTTTGGCTGTTTTTTTTTTGTTTCGATTATTCGCGGGTAAAATATTTGTTGGCCTCGTGTAAACGCACAAACATTGTATAGTATTACAATATGACTAAATTGGTACTTACTGTGTTTTAAAAATAGACAAGCCTAATAAGTTCCTCGTCGTAAATCGTTCTTATGGCAATATATAACATTAACGAAAATCCGTAAAGTCACCGCAAGTTAATAATATTTATTGTTGTTATCTACTTTCTGGTCAAAAATCTCCGAGGAAAATATTTTTGGCTAAATACCACGAATACAAGATGTTTCCATGTAAATAATATCTCAGTTACAAAACAACTCTTGTGGATATATTTTTTAAACAAAATATCTTTCATTGATCTCATCATCGTAAATAAAATTATAACGTACAACTTAAATGTATTATAATTCAATTATTTATAATCGATTATTATTATAAATTCATATCCCAATAAATATAAACATTTATATATAAAAAAAAATTCAATAAAAAATACTAAACGTCTTGTTTTACCTACAAATGTGTCAAGACTAAATGTGCGGATTGATAAATCTCACGATATTTTCAAATTTTCAAATTTTTAATTTGTTACTGTTTTCAAATCAAATTCCTCCTTATTTCATTTGTTTTCGTATAATTGTAACACAATATATATCCCGATTTTGTATCTACAGTACTTGAATTAATATTGAATTATTCTTGAGAAAATTAAAAATGGCTATTAAATTGGTAACGTTGCGGTGCGCCGTAAATGTTAGCCGTTTTTCTGATAGTTTTTTTCCCGGTTTTTCCCAATTATTATGAAAACCTTTTGGCAAATCAAAAAATGTTCTTCTTGACGCATCAACTAGATAACGTTTTCTTTCAAAAAATGTACTACGTTTGAATCATCGGACCAAGATTTCTGATTGAAAAGTTGCTCACGGACACACACAAAAAAATCACCCCTCATAGACCATAGTAAAACCAAAGATCCCTCCCTACGCCCCGAATCTAAGAGAAAATAAACTTGATGAAAAACATAATTATTTTTATCAATACAAGTGTAGTAATTCGTCTGATAGTATCGCACGTGAGAAATCAAAGTGAACACATGTCAATGGTCTTTTGCAACACAGTCCAATACACTTATCATCTTATGTTGTCTAACACTTATGTCGGAAAGAACAACTCTTGGGGTTTGAAAATATAAGAAAACCTATTTTTTCTTTTGTTGGGTAGGTTGTTTTTGCGGAATTCCGGTAGAAGTTATAAATAAATGTTTACAACTTTGGGAATAACGATGTTTAAAGTTTAGGATGGAATAAACAATTCAATTTTCAATAATATACAATCATTTTATTTATGATTATAATTCACAATTATATTGTATTTGGAATTCAAATTTCTAATCAAAATATAATAATACAGTAAATGTGTCAACTATAAATGAAAAATTAAGACGTATTATTTGTATTAAATTATGATCATATAGTGATATACGATCATGTTTTGCTGTCATGGGCATAATTAAAATAACGACTCATCGGATTTCATAGGTCATATATGGTTTATCGCCACTAGACATTTAAAACGCATAAACTATATTTTCAACTACATATTTACAAATCATATTATGGTAATCGACAAAAAAACACGTATTAGCTCTAGCCGTAATTCTACTGATTTTTGTAACAGATAAGAGATTTTCAAAAAAAAAAAAAAAAAGGAGGGGGTTGAAAACAAATATCTCATGGGGGTAAAATAATCCAAATACTTCCGAACTTGAATATCATAGAAGAAGTGGACAAAAACCGATTGTTATATTATCATATAGGAATAACCGAAGAGCCTATTATAATGTTTTGTTATTTTTTTTTTTTTTGCCATCTGCCGCCGTAGTAGCAACGCGTGTACAGCCATATAGGTATATATTATTATTGTTATTACGACGGTAGTCTGAGGAATATATTTTTTATTAATATAATACTACGCTGCGTGCACGCCGCCGCCGCCTTGTAAGTAGAGCAAAATAAAGTAGTACTGCGGTGCAGGTGCGATGTTTTTTTTTTCCCCTTCTAATGTGACGGCGGCAGTGGCGTGGAAACACTGAAAACTCTCCTTGTGTTGTAGGCGTATTATAATATTATATAGTAACGTTTCGACGTTTTTTTCTTTTCTTTTTTTTTTTTTTTTTTTTACTGGACAGACAAAAAAAAAACTCCTTTTAACGAAGCTTCGAGACGGCGGCCAATAGTTACAGCAGGTACGTGTTATAATATTATTTTCAACGCGTTGCACCAGCAATAATGAAATAATATTTTTACGAATTTACGCTATAAATAATATTTTCCGCCGACCGGCGAAATATACGTATAGGTATAGGTCTATTACGATTGACTCGTCGCGCACGTATAGATTTCGTATTTAATATATTTCGGTTTTTTTTTTCTCTCATTCTGTCAAATTTCTTCGTTATATACCCAAAAAAAAAAAACCGACACGAATAATAAAAAATACATACACGTCCGCGTCGGCGACGTCCATGGAGACGGAGACGGCGGCGGCGGTTTGGCGTGTACGACGATCGAAAATACCTTTATGTAATATTATTATGTATTTTTCAGTGTGTGTGTGTGTGTGTGTGTGTGTGTATGTGTGTGTGTGTGTGTGTGTGCGCGCACTGTTAGCGGATGTATCTAAAAGACTCTTTGTGTGCTCATCTTCACACGTATTAACGGCGGCAGTGTTTGTGAGTGCGTGTGTATATGCGGGAGATGCTTGTACAGAGTGCTCATAAAGTGTCGATCGAAACCTTAAACTAAACGATCATGTACGTATTTTAACGCCATACTCCACCGTCTACTAACGATCCTTCACTTCCCCACGACGGTCGTATAATCATTACTATTTTTCTGTGCCGAAAAAAACTTGTTTTTTACTGATGCTTCTGAATGAGCTTCAAAGGAATATTATTATTATTACATTAATGTATGAATACATAATATATTATTGATTTTACTATGAGGAATGTTTAACAATAATAGTTCATTACACTAACTGTTAGCGGGTCAACAACTTTTCGGAAAGAAAATGCACTTCTCTGTTGGTGAATATTTAGGAAGTGACCGGGAAATAACGTCGGAAAAACGGAAAAATTCGCGCAATAACGATTTCTGTAATTTTCGGTTTTGTTTTTGCTATTGTAATTCGGTTAATTATATCGTAGACTTGACATTTTCATCTAATACTCATATTGCCTATTTTAGACACGATAAAATGTCCAAAATATATTCGGTAAACATGTGAACTATTTATGGCTTTATAAGCATTCGATCTTTTCGTGGTTTTTTCGATTTTTATTTGGTTGTGTGTGGATAAAATTGCTTTGTCCAAAATTCACGAAAATGTAACATAAAGTCGATCAGAAATTATATTTTAGTGGTAAAAAAAGTCGAGCATAATGTAGTAGTTTTTATTTATTAACGTAATAAGTTCTAATTTGAATTGAAATCGTCAAAATCGCAAAATATTTTTAACTCAATTTCGCTCGGTATCGGTGATTTTCTATGAGCTCTTTGGGAGGCCCGGATCGAATTGATATATTAAGTTCCATCGCACGTATTAACTACTTCGGTACGCCCGTAGCGTACAAATTCTGTATAAATCTTAACACTCTTATCCGCATAAACCTTTTTGGAACGTAGTATTGTATAACGTTCGTAATAAATATGGAGAATTTTAAATAAATACCTAATTATAATTTATATTTGTATAAAATATATACATAGGTATATACACAATATTATAAACTATAGAATTAATATTGCTGGACACGACGGATTCTAAAAAAATTACTCATGACGACCGTCTTGAGTAATTTTGCCGCCCATACACAAATTAATCATTTGTATATTTTTACAGGCGGTATTATCACTATAATAAGCGTATTGTATCCATATAATAATTTGATTTTGAGGTTATTTTTTTATGTCCTAAAATATGACGTTATTAATCATTTCTATTAAAATCACCTTCATAATAATAAATAAACAATTTATAAATTGTAATTCATCGCAACGAAGTCCACGTGAAAAAAAAAAAAATAAAAACAGATTTATAATTAAATTATTTTTCGTTTCAAGACCGCCAAACCGACTGTAGGCGAGTCGTGACCCGGCGTGTTGTTTACCATGTCGGAGACCCGTGAATTTATTCTGGACCTGTAAACCGTTTGGCTGTAGGCGAGTTACAGCCCGAGTAAACTTTTATCGCTGATACATTTACATCTATTATAATTATTACGCTCATAATTGTTTATAAAGTACCGCTTCGAAACCGGTATTTTATCTGAAATTTAACGACGAATATAAATACCGATACGACACGTCCATAGTTGTATTACGGAATTACTGGAATTTTTTTACTAGTGAAAATCCAAGTCACTATTTTCTACAAGTCTACGAATTTCGTACTTATAAAACAATTAAAGACGATGTACAACAGTGGCCTTACTGTGTTGTTAAAAGCTTTTGAAAATTATCTCATGCAAAAATAACCGTAGTTGAGACTTGGAGAGTTTACACTGATCTCAACCATAGTAAATCAAATTTTAAAAAAAATGTCTTAAATAGGTAAATTTTAAGTAATTTTCTGGGGAAAAAAAAACAGATTAGAAAACACATCTCCTGTGTGGTGAACGCTAATAGGCCGAAATTAGGTAGTAATTCTGCTGTGGCATTTAATGCTGCGGCAGCAATTCGTACGTCCTTCTTATAAATCCGGACCGCAGTTCATACGTCTCTTTCATTAACCCGGACCGCAACTCGTACTTGATTTAGGAATTCGAAACCTCACCAACACCGGCCAAAAACTTATGCATTGTTCTTTCCATTCACATTTCGTTAAATTTCCATAATATAATATAGGTTCCGTAACACAGTCCTCTCACCGGCACACGTTTTGACGTCTCGGTGACTAATTTTACTTTTCTTGATTATTGGAGTGGTGCGGATTATATTTGTATGATGAGTATAATAGAAGCATAATGACATGCATAGCCTGAACCGATTGTGTACCCATAGATGCATATTTATAATTTGTAAAATTTATTATAGTGTGAACACGACCGTCATGTTAATTTCCGGCCAATAAACTCAAACATGTTTGAACGGTTTAAACCCAAACTGAACCGGTGTAGTCAGCGTGAACAATACTTGCTGGAGTAATAGTATAACTCGACATCTTCATTATTGCTTATTTATATTAACCCAGGCCTTTAGCCGAGTCGTCTAAGCACTAAAGCAATACGCGTTTAAACGATTTCAATTTCAATCCCGTGAAGAATACATATATTTTTTACGAATAGAGTAAGTAAACATTTTAGTCGAGTAAATAGAAGTATAGTTTTTATTTACTAGACCGAGTGACTGCATTCGTAGCTAATTCATTAATCTAGTAAAATCTTAACGGCTTTTATTAAAATAAGAAAATAATATTGTAATCTGATTAAAATGTATCTTTGATTCGGAAACTTACTTTACTAAATATTAGGTATACACAAGTTGCTTTCCTCGTGTGAACGTGATAAAATCTCTACTAAATCATTTAACTTGCTGTAGTAAAAGTATATTCTCGTATTATTCTATTATATAGCGTTGTCAAATTTAAACTTAAACAACATTTATAGTAAGTATACTAATGGATTCACCAAAAAAGCAATCGCTACGCTATTGTATTATGTAAAATCCAAAGCGCATTACCAAAATTCGATTTGGCACGTGACATATGGTTCATCACATACTATTATGACGACTTGGCGATAAAAAAAGCCGTCTGCATTATAAAGGTCGATTTTAAACCTTTGTGAACTTGAACGAGCGAATGCCCTTTAAATTACTTTTTCGGGGGAAAAAGAGATACTAAACTAATATAATATATGCATATATATTATTTTTGAATAGGTTCACAAAATATCGTCAGACGGGTACTTTCTGTTACAACGTTGGATAATATTATGTACTTTATTTTTTTTTATCAAAACCGATTTACCTAAACCTAACCTATTACCAGTGAATCACAATTCTCAATTCACAATTTTCTTTTGTAAATAACCAAATAGGTATTAATGTATTAATTATTTTTTCAAAACGGGAAATTTGCCCAAATATTGTAGATTTTTACTTAGATATATTAACGAAAAACAAACAAATTAAAAAAATTAAATAAATGTCTGCTAAATATTGACGTTGACACTTTATGGAGTCGACTATAACATTTATTTTTAACAAAAAATAAGAACTAATTACCTTAAAAAAAATAAAACAACTAGGCTTGTTTTTAGGTCGACTTCTATTTGAATATACCATGTGTCCCCCATGTTTGACGGATTTTTCCTAGCGCTGTTATTATTAAATATTTTTTTTTTTAATCGGTTTGTCTTCGAGGGGGACATCGATTTGAAAAAAAAATGAAATTTGTATTTTCATCCCTAAACACAAAAAAAAAAATAACTTTTTATTTATTAACAAAATGTTCGAAATAACCATTTTGTAAAATATATTATTCTAAACATTTTATTGTATCACGTACTCATATCTGATGAATAGTTGTAAAAACAATAGCGTAAAAACAATTAATATTCAGTAATAATCGCAATTGCCGCATGGTAATTCTTTATCGCAACTGCAGTTTATTGAATAATAATTGTTTTCACACTTTGTTTCTAGAAACTACAACGGCAATGATTAAGAAACTATTCATCGGATATGACTGTGTGATACGTTAAAGTTTTAAGAATAATGTCTTTTACGAAATGGTTATTTTAAAAATTTTGTAAAGCGAATGAAAAAAAGTATTTTTTTTTTTTTTTTGTCTTTAGGGAATGAAAATAAAAATTTAAATTTCGATGTCCCCCTCGAAGAAACACCGATTAGAAAAAAAAATTGTGAACATATTCAATAATAACGACTCTAGAAAAATTCGTCGAACATGGTGGGACACACTGTATTTACATGAAATTTCGAAGGTATTTTACTGTTGTTGCTAAGGCAACGGCATATAAGACCAGACAAAAGATATTATGTTAATAGAGAGATTATAAATAGATAAACGGTTCTTTACACAAAATTTAAATAACGCATAGGTAAATACACTGCACCTACTCTGTATAGATTATTTCAAAAACATTGTGTTTCGTTAGAGTTAACATTAAATTTTAGATTCTGGCTAGAGTACCTACAGAAATTAAATTCAGAGCGAAGCAAGTAATGCATTGGTTTTACTATGATGTTTTATGCTTATTTTTTTATTTTTTTTTTTCGGATGTAAACAATCTTTCTACAAGCAATGCAATGCTTGCTCTGATCAAAAAATGACAAGAGACCTTTTTTGTTGAATTTTGGTTGTAATTGGTACATTGGGAATGCGATTTTTTGATTTTCCAAGCAATAATAGTCGGAAAAACTAGAAAAAACGTAAAATAACAACTAAACGATTTTACAACGTTAACTTACATTATTTATATTTTTTTTGTTTTATGCCAGAAATCTTGCACTAAAATTCAAGTTTAACATCCTTTCTGAAAATAATTATTTAGTATGTAAGAAGCTCATTTTCTGATTTCCGGGGCAGTCTTCTTGGTAATTGCGGAAAAATGTAAAGTTTAGCGCATTATAATGGTTTAAAGATTTTTAATTTTGCTTTTTTGTTATAGTTCGTTTGGAAATCATAGATAACCGAAATTTTCTTAAAATACTTACACTAGTCTTTTCTTGACACGATAAAATGTTTAAAATATTCTGACCATTATGACCATTCTGATATTATGCCGTCGAAAAGTGTATTTCCGAATAAAAGTGAAGTTATCAGCTGATCTTCAACTGTAAAACGAATACTAAAAATATGGATGGGCGCCATTCGAATGTTTAATCTGAATACGTCCGAGAGTGGGAGGGGGCGAGCGTCGGGAGCACGGATGTCATAGAACAGAGGAGAGGTAAATTTGGCCTTTTTATCGTTGGTTTTATTACAGTGAGTGATTCACTATCGCAAAAATACTAACGATAGTCTATCCACATAGTTTGTGTTCATTAATCTATCTAAGGATTTAAACTAAACGTTCCATCAATAAATGTTGAACATAATTGAAAACGACTTGATTTTCCAATAATATTCGCCGGCGTTCCACGTATTCCATTTATATTTCGACGAGAAGATAAAATGTATCCGATTCGGTTTCCGTCAACCCGCGGTCGTATTTATTCGTCGAGGTACACGCCTTTTTCCGCTATTACAGTCCGACGAATAGGGAGCGAGGATGCTGTGTTTGTGCGTGAGCCCGCGGGAGGGTGGACTATTGATCTCGCCGGAGCTTTGGCGCCTGCCTCTTTTTCCAAAGGGGGTGTGTAACGGTCTTTCCAATGTCCGTTATACTCCCTCGGACACCATTTTCACAGAAATTTCCTCCCGGGACGACATAAACAAACAATAATAAACGAAATACATTTCCCGTTGTTTTTAACGGGGGGGTTTTTTTTTTACTTCGTGTAGGTATTCAAAGGTTGACGGACGATAGGAAAAAACCGTTTTAATGATCATATTATAACATCATGACGGTATTATGTAAAAGCCGGACATATTTTCGCGCCATGGTTAGGCCACATGCCCCACATAGTTTGTCTGTTGTAGATAAGACGTTTAGAAAATATTGTGGGATGTAGGGTGATAACGTGTAGCTTATAAATACTGTAAACAGTGTAAGTAATGATAAATCATTGGAATCGAAAAAACTATTCCGAACGGAACTCGGTAACACAAAAATAAAACTAATCCATAATTCTTCCTTTTGTCATCGGTTTTTCTAATTTTTTATTATTTATTTTCTTTTTCGAAAAAATCGTTCAAGTACCACCGGAAGGGAATTTCGTATATGTTTTATGGTACAACGAGAAAAATCTGAGCGTTTTCACTAACCGTAAAAAAAACATATTATTTCAATAAAACGAATAACTTTTTACTCAGATTCTAAAACTCGGTAACTTTGTTTGACAATGCGTGTATCCTTCGGTGTACCAAAGCGTAACTGTTTTAGGTGAAAACGAATTAATTCATTGATTTTATACCCGTTGTGAAAACCGAAAACAAAACGTTAAAAGACGATTCGTTTGAAAACATAAAAGTATAATATTTTTTTTTTTTTTTAGTAATATTATTGGTAATTATTTCCAATGCATCTATCATATTTTTATGTTTTTTTTTTATTTTAACGACTAATTTGAAACAGAGCAAACGTTTCAACGAATTCGCGGTGAAAACATTTCGTTTGAATTGCGAGACCATATCTAATAATAATAATGGTTATTTGAAAAAGTATAATGTATAAAACGAAACGGTTATTTAGCATCTGCTTGTAAACGGATATACAAAGAATATGAAAACGAGTTTTTTATCAGGCTGCAGGTGTGTTTTGACACTGCACGCTGTACGGTCCGATGCATTTGCCAAACATGTATAGGCATAACCATAATTTCTTGTACGCGTCAAAATTTAAACGTGTTTTTTTCCGCAAAATGTATTATTTATTAATTATTACGTTATTATACAATACGCACATAATATTATAGTATTATACAACGTTATCCCGTTTCACGCATGTCATAATGAACACCGAAATAAAACCGTATAAAAAAAAAAAACCGACCGTTGTTTAATGTATACGGCAACGTACGTACGTCGTACATATTATAGATACGAACAGTGAATAATGTTTAAGATACTAGTTAATTATTTTTTAACTTTTTAGATTAACTAGTGAGTTTATTTTCTAATCAAATCATGAACTTATCTAGTTTAATTGACAGTTGAAATAACTTGGCTTTTCTCGGTCGATATAAAAATAATCCATAGAGTTAAACAATTTCGATATATTTTTCTAAAGCTGAAGCTTTCGGGAAGACTGTACCATACGTCAAATATAACTTGCTCTTCTTTTTAACATTGAGCGAGTTCCGTCCATTTATGGTTCGCAGCTAAAACTCCATTTTCCCTTTCCAGATTTTCAATGTCCATTTTCAAAAACCTTAAATTTTGAAAACCAAAGATCTTTGGTTTTTAGTTCTATTAACTGCAATGGAAATAGTCTTTTTTCGACAGATGGGAACGGTGGAAAATGAATTTATCTAGTCTCCGCCGTCAGTGGTGATATTGAGAACATTAACGTGGATTTATATTTTCGAAAATCTTCGAATCGTTTACTGAATGAGTTTTTCGTAGATTTAATGGCCGATTTAAAATACTCCAAATCAATAATACAACCTGAGCTTTCCGTGTACCCTTTCTATCGCGAACAGTAGTTGCTGACAACGGAATGTCTTTTATTTTATTGATTATTCCTGTTTTATTTTTGAATTCAGAAATCTTTTTCAGAAAAAACACTGAAATCAGTGAAGGGTTTTCCAGATTTCGTAATTTCGTGGGATACACCGTAACTGGCTGCAGTCAAATTGGTCGCTGACTGCAACCAGTTATTAAATTTGGACGCCGATTGTCGAGATTTACGAATTTACGAATCGATTCCGGCCACTGCTGTTTTTCTTTCGTTTCCAGCGTTGGGTGCGTCTTAGCAAAATAATCATGTTCGGATAGGAAATGACGATATTCAATATTCGATTTTTGATTGTTTTCGAAGTTTTCGTCACGAACAAGACATGTTGGCTGTCCCGTGGCGTTCTGGACAAATGGAAAAATAATCGGTCCGCTCACTTCGAAATCCTCGATTTTCCTCTTCGATTCTGCGCACTTTGTGACGCCTCGTCCGCGGTGTTGCGGAAAAATAAACCAACTGCGCCGCACCGATTAATGCGATTTTCTATTATTATATAACGGCGCGAAATCGTAACGTTCTACGGAATAACGATAATCGAGTTTACCTGTACAGATAGGACACATACTCATGTACACGCACGTATACACAATAAAACTAATTGCGCGATAAGGTTAATAAATACCGCGGGGACAATGAACAGGTTCCCGACCCGCACGCGTTGTAGACAAAAATGATTATTTACATTTTATTTCTACCAGAAATAAATATCGTTCCGATTCGGAATTATCGCCGTTTGTCGCTACAACGGCGCGTCGGCGTGCGCAACAATGTGTGTCGGTGCATTTTCCAAAGAGCCGCGGACGCGGTGATCGAGGGGCCGCAGGTTCCCGGCCCCGGATCGGTAGTACACTCACAAACGGGGGATTGCGATTTTATTAAATTTGTTCTGCATAACACAATCTCGTATTGCGATTATTTTATAAACGAGGCGGAAGTGTCCCGTGTGAACTTTGTCTCGTTTCGGGTCGGCCCGCGTCGTGGCGTCGTTTCTCCGCAATTTCCCGCTGCAGCCGTTTATACACCTGCCGCCGGTTGACTATCGCGTCCCTGATCAAATCATCCAGGTGGGCTTCGCGTTTGGCCCGGTGTTTGCAGTGATCGTAGACCCGGGCGCTTAACCAGTCGATCATCTGCCTATCGGTCTGCGTGTAGTCGGCCATCTCCAACTGGCGCATGGCCCTGTCGGCGACGCCGGCCACGGTGTGCTCGGCCAACGCCCGGGCGTACATGGCGCGGTAAGACGGGCCGGGCGCCGCGCGCTCCACCGTCTCCAACTCCTTCTGGGCCCGGCTCAAGCGCGCGGCTTCGATGCAATCCAGCCTGTCCAACTCGACCAGCTCCGCCAAGCGTCTGCGCCTGTAGACGTCCTGTTCGCGGCGGAACCAGACCGCGTCGTCCTCGTACACGACGCACACGGTGGCCTGATTGAGGACGGCGGACACCAAGTTCTTGGCCGGCGCGTACCATTCCCTCTTGAAGTCCGTCAGGTCGGCGTCGCACACCTGCGTGGACGCGTCCACGCCCGTGGACGTCTTGACCACCTCGATCCCGATGTCCTGCGGCACGTATCGCGGCGAGATTTGACACTGCATGGCCTGGGTTCGCGTTCTCGGTTCCGCGGGGCCCTGCGGCTCGCACTGCACGTAGACGCTGGCCCGGCCGCTGTCGCCGGCGCCCAGCTGTATTTTCAGCTGCAACCGGCGTTTGGCCTCGAGCAGTTTGCGCCGGACCGCCAGCGACGGTTGCGGCTGCGGCGTCGGCGGCCTCGCCCTCGCGTAGTTGCTGCCCCTGCGGATCCGCTGGTCGTACATCCCGTTGCCGTCGGTCCGGCATTCGGGCGGCGACGCGCGCGCGGCCGCGGCCGAGCAGTCGGCCTCGCGCAGCCGCATGCGCCGGGCCCACTGCGGCTGCGCCGGCGGCTTCTTGCGCGTCGACAAGTCGACGTTCACGTGATTCCAATTGACCATGAGCATCGCGGCGTCGGCGTGGATGTGCGCTTACACTGTTACGGGCGCGGCAAATGCGGCAAATGCGGCTGACGAACGACCCGGCTAATTTTACACGCGTCCAGTGTTCGCTGGAATACGCGAACAAATATTTTTTTGTTTTTCTACGCGTTGTTTCGGTATCACTAGAATCGTCCCTTCTCCCCGCCGCCGCTCGTCACTTTGCCGACGCCCGTCGCGTTTATTGCGTCGTCCCGTCGTTGTCGTTACGTACACGTGTGTACGCGTGGTATACGGAGCGATCGCGGAAAGTCCAAAAACGCGTGTAGCCAGCAGAAAAAAAAAAAAAAAAAAAAATTAACAATAAACGAAAAGAGCCGAGACTGCTGATGAGACGGATGTGCCACCGTCGCAGACGAGAAGTGTGAAAAGTGTGTAGGGTGCGCGGACCCGTTGCGTTTATACCTAGGGGCGATAAATCACTGCTGGCGGAAAACGATTCCGAACGGAGTTCAGTCGAACGGGTTTTGAATTGCCGTCGTTACGGCGAGTTCCGTCGAAATTCCATATTACATCACTCGTAAAAAAAAAGATCAATTATTTTCAATCGAATGACAAAAAAAAAAAAAAAAAAAAAAAAAAATCGAAAATAAACAACCCGTTAATGTCGTTCAAAACTTTTCGCGTTTCTCGAGGTTTTTTCAATAATTCAAAAAACTATTCGAATTCTACGTTCGTGAGCACCGTCCGGACCAGAGTTTTCTTCCAGAGAATACGCTACTGTTAGGATTCGGAACGAGATTCCCGGTAGAAGAACACAACCGAACAAATCGAAAACCATGAAACTTTTATCGCCGTACATTTTTCTAGTGGAAAATGCTCGAATCTGTTCACTCAACACGCTAAAAGATGCGAAATTTTACACGGCCGGTGTACGTCGTTTTAAACATTTATCAAAATTTTCAGCAGTCCAGCCACCCCATCCCCCCTCCCCATAGGACATTTTTTTTTTTTGAACTTCTTGATTGCCTTGGCACCTTCATCGCAGTGCTGAAAACACGACTAACACGATATTCGGTAGTATAAAGTTTACCGAGGTTTACACACGTTACTTTCCAATGTCTTCCAAGCCATACCGGCGCAATAGTTGACTACCCGCGACGCGCAATGAATGGCCGGTGTTGTTTCGATGCTGTGCGGGGGTTTTCAGTTTACGTGAAATGTTTAGCCGGTCCGGTTTCCAAACGCGCGCCCGGAAAACTTTTAGCGCGTCCTGTATAATAATATAACATCATTGTACGCGTCACTAAACAGTGCGCCGGTGACGGTGACGACAACGGCGGCGACGGGTTTTTTTATTTTTTTTTTTTTTTTTTTTTTTTTTTTTTTGTGACCAATTGAATTTTAGACGGATACACCTATTATTATTTGAGAAAAAAAAAAAACAAACTAGATGAAAAAAAATAAAAATCCATTCGTCGCTGTTTTGTTGTTCTCCTCGGTGTGCCTGGCTGCAGCGTGTGTTTTCACAGCAGAACGAAAAAAAGAGATTATTTTATTTTAATGGTAGAAAGGCCAAGATCCGTCCCGGGTTGTCGCACATTGTAACCTTGAATCATACCGTGAGCGTTTTTTTTTTTTTTTTTTTCTTCTACAACCACTACCCAACTCGACGCAATATATATTATTGTAGAATACGGCGGTCGACCTACGGGACTTTCGTCGCAGTAATAATTGTGTATCAAATCCACAAACAAAGGAAATATCACAACACGCGCGCGCACAACTCGCTTATGTAATGTTATGTCGTGTATATACATGTACAACAACACTTGCTCGCGGTCGTAGTTTTTCGTGATTTTCTCTCAGAAAAAAAAATAAATAAAAAAAAAAAAAAAAAAAAAAAAAAAATACAAACAAATACATAGCGTACGGAGAGCGAGAGGGAGATGAGCACTGCGCATCAAAAAAACGCCAATAACGACGACGGCGTTCCATTTCGTTCGGTCCGTCGTCTTCGCGGGCCGTCCGGTGTCGACCGTAAAATAACGTTTTACGTTTCCATCACGGTGGATTAGGTGTAAAAAAAGACGGGGAGGAAGGGAAAAAAACCGGGGAAAAGACCGATTCCGTGCGTTTCCCAGACTATATTATCATTATTATCATCAACGTACCTACCTCTATGTAGGACCGGACAATTCAGAGGCGGATTACCGAATAGGCCAAGCAGGCCCGGGCCTAGGGGCGCCGTGATTTTAAGTTGTATAAGGGGCGCAAATATTTTTCTTCTTCCGTTAAAAAACAAACACCCGTAATTTCAGTGTATTTTAGTTGAGCTCGTGGATGGTGTTTTGAAGTCTGCGGCTGCCGGTGGCCTATATTACGTTAGTCGCCGTAAATAATTATTCTTATCGGTTTTATCTTATCGTGATCTATGATCATACGAGGTCTGCAGCAACATTAAACTGATTGAGTGCATTATCTCTACATAGTAAATTAACTTTTTCAAAGCTTGGATTGCTGCTCTGATATGGTAACTAAATTCGCTACTAGGAAATCCGGGAAAAAAATTAATTGAATTGGTTACGTAAACATAATCAATAAGCGATTAGTATAATTCCTAGAAACTAAACGACTTATTTGTATTGTACTTTGTTTTTGTACATTTTTTATGAACGTGAAATGCACGTTTAAAAAAAAGAATACAAGAGATTTTAGATTCTGAGTGGAGCGTGGTTTTACAATGATGTTTATTTAATTTTTTTTTTCCTATAACAACTTTTCTATCAGCAATTCGCCTTAGATTTACAACAACGATAAATATAATAAAAGCGCCATTTTATACAATGCCTAAGGGCGCTAAATTTCCTAATCCGGCACTGCCGGGTGCATATTATTATCTTCAGCACGGTTCCGATTATTTGGAACTCAGGAAACGGGCGATTTCGGTAATTTTATTTATTTTTTTGTTAATATAACAATATCCGAAGGCGTGATGCGTCGTTTTTTTTTTTTTTTTTTGTGCTACGAAATAATTTACTTATACATCCGACCGTCGAGTTTTTTTTTCGTCGGGACGCACGACGCCGTTTTCCGCCAAACGCCGTACGTAAAAGATTCGGCGGCGGAAGTCGTTCCCGCCGAATTGAACCCCGTCACATTTCCGCCACTGGAGATATCGACGACTCGTTTCCACCATGCGAGTATAACGATTTCAGTTCGGCATTCCGATAATCACTTGTTATCCGTCCACATCGGTTTAGCCCGTCGTGATTAGGCGTCTACGGCAAAACGGCCACCGAACGGGAAAAAAAACACTGGTAGCAATATTCTGCGAAATTTCGACCGATCCGTAACATTCGAAATGCGACTGAACTGTAACTGAACGGATCCAAACTACTCACTTCTTAACCTTAAGTGTCCTGTTCGTCATAGGCGAAGATTGGAGGATAGGGGAGACTCAGACCCCGAAATCGTCCATAACCACCCAAAAAGTGTTGAAACATAAATAAATAATTATTCTAGCCCCCTAACCCCCAGAAAATTGCACTGACCCCGAAATTAAAATGAACTTTTACGGCTAATTACGTTTTTATATGACAACCAATGATGGAATGATGGGAACGCATGTATAATACGATAAGTGATATTTTTTTTGCTCATCACTAAAATAGCCCCCTTCTCTGAAATTCAATCAAATCTCCACCATGCTGCTCGTGGTTTTTGACAAGTTGTTATACGCAATTTACGATTAAAAATCCTTAACAATTCTCTACATAAAATTCAATTAGTTTTAATAAATGACCTGTTGTTTTGCTCGCAATATGGTTTACAAGGTCAACTCTACTGTACAGGCGTTCGATTTCGATATATATTTATTTTTTAACAGTTTTCTTCGGAGAATTCCGTAACCAAAAACCACGAAAAAAAAAAAAAAGTATAAGTTGAAAAATAGTAAAAATTAATCATAATTAAATCCTAATTATGCTGTGTGGAAATGATGACATAATATTTCCTTACTAATATACCTAATTATAGTTATTGTCTTATATCGTTTAACTAACTTCGATGTTTGCTCCTATATAGAGTAATAACATCAATAAACCGCTTATCAGCAGTTTATTATATTTGATAGTACTGTGTTTGAACATTAACTTATGTAAATGCTTTTTCCAAGAATTTACTTTTTATGCTCTCAATTATTACTCTACTTTTTACTTAATCTAAACGCGGTGATACTTTATTTGAAATATTTATCGAATTTTTTAACATTTAGTTAGGTCCTTTTTTTTTGTTTTTATGGTTTTTATCGATTTCTGGTTTCACTTGGTACCTAGGGGAAAAATACGACTAATATTACTCCGCTCAAAATCGAGTTTCGCGCGTTAACAATGATCTAAACTAGATTACTCTGTATAATATTCTACTTTTTGACCTACGACAGTACCCTAACCGTAAGCAGTATATACATAAAAAACGAAAAAAAAAAAAATGCACCGTTTTAAAAAAGTTTTCAAATTCAAATATTTTTTTTTTTTTTCGAAGTATAATGGTAAAACGTTACACAGTGGTGGAAATTCTCCCCTCTTTTTCTGGTGGCCCCTAGCACTCGGTTTTTAAACAACAACAAAGTAAAATACACTTGTGCTGATAATAACCATCACGAAACTACTTGTAGATTTGTTTGTAAGTGAATTTGAATATTTTCGAACTGACGAATTTCCACGTACCTAATTTCCTTAAATATACACTCGTCATGGTATGCCATTTTTGTATTCTGAATGTATATAACACGTGTAATTTTAACACCTGTGTAGGTACCCTTACATAATATGCCTTTTTTTTTTTTTTATGTAAATTATGACCGTATTATATAGCTGCGAGAATATACCTACCCGCACGTTCCACCTCGACCGTAAAATAATGAATGGGTTAACGTCACCCCAAGTGACTTGTATTGTGTTCTATAAGTGGTACGTTTATTCGTTTCCAGTATCTAGCTACCTATCGTTCCGCGATAAAAACGACCCCCGTTCCGTTTACCGCCTGTATATTGTATTGTATTATACGGATTGGAGTAAAACGTGGTTTTATTTATGAAACCGGAAATGTTTCGAAAACGAAAAAAAAAAAAAAAACCGTCGGCCGGAATTACGGTCCGTCACCACCGGCATAAAAGACGGGGTGTCCGGTCGTCTAGACTGCAGAGTCAATGAAATTCGTCGTCGAACATTCTTGGATTTTTCGATCACGTCATCGGCGTAAAACTGATCATCGGTGGCTATAAAATACGTCGTAAATTTCCTACCAGGTTGTATTACGAGTGCATACGTGAATATAAAACAATATAACGATCACACACTGTATACGCGTCGTCTTGTAACTTTGGTTCGTCAGATTTTGATCAGGATTTCGTGTTCTTTTTCGGTATAAATCATTTATATACATATATATATATAAAGAAACTCTTTTATTAAGTAAACATATTCAACTATATTGACACGAAAATTTAGAATAATCAATTTTTACGATTTTTGTTAAAATTTGATCTTAAAACTCGTATGAAAAAAAAAAAAAACTGTTGGGATAATTAAAATACGACTATCTCACTAACTAAACAGATCCCAAATTTAACAAAAATGAATTCTCGTAGTTTTTTTTATTGAAACAAGATGTTTGTTAGAAAATACGAATCGCAAAAATTAAAAATAACAAATTCGGCAACGCTGCCGCGGCGTGCTATAAGAATATTTGTCCGTGTTACGTACAATATTTTTTCTGGTTTTTCTCAATTATCATGAAAACCAATTGGAAAATCATTCTGTAATGCGCTAACTAGATCAAAAATGCAACAAAAATAATTCCATGAATTTTGTGATTTGAGGAGTATTTCTGTTATAAAAGGTGTTCTTCACCAAAGCCGGAATCATTTATTGTGTGACAACATGGTACCACAGGATCCGTCATCCAGACTGATCGATAGGTTAGGTTTTCTTGGGACCAACGAGGATGCGGTTTGCCTCAAAGCGGAAGTGGTTTAGAAAGGACTGCGAGTATATAACGCTCGAAAAATTATCCTAGAAACTATGAATCTAAAATTGTCCAACCCGTCGACCATTTATTCGCTCTAATCGGTGTCGTAGCCGACTCGTTGCATAACAGACATGACTCGTCGAACATACAAGAGAACGGAAAGGGTTCTAGTGAGGAGAAAATTATTATTATTTTTTTTTTTTTAAATTTATTTTTTGTTTATTGTTACTACGGTGTCTTAAAGTATAAACTATGCAAAAAGATCAGCAAAATCAAAACCATCGAAATAACCAAGAATCAAACGCTTTTAAATTTCATATTTATCGTGATTGTAGACATCACATATTCACGTATATTTCTATATACTTCCCCATGCTACAGAATTTATATTGAGCAAATTAAAAAAAAGCGAACATTTGTTATCGGGTATATTTTATTATAATAAAGTAAGTACCGACTTTTTTTATTTATATTGATTTGTTTTCTATTTTTTTAAAACAAAATCAAATTTACCAAAAATATTTTCGTATAAATCGTATAGACAATCGCTGATTAGTGTTTGTAATACCCAATCAGTACTCACTTTGTAGATGATAGTTATACCACCTAGTTTTAACATTAGTAGGTCTTAAACACTCTGTATACTCAATGTTAAATTATACAATGATAACCTTGAGTCTTTTAAACTACTGAAATCACTTAAACTCGATTAACCAACAATAGAAATTCAAAAGAATAGATACACTAACGGACCAGAAACGTTTTTCATATCAGATTGGTTGATAGAAACGTTCCGTTAGGATTATAAGCTAACTTAACGGCTACATCCGAAATCCGTTCTAAATATAAAATTTGATTTAAGGATAAACTCGTTCCGTCCCATGTAATCTATTTAGTTATAGAAGTTCCGTCCCTTTTTGCATTTTTTTCGCTATATTAATATAGTGTACAACTTACGACTACGATAACAATTTTGTATTTTTGTTATCGCACTAAGTAATCGACTTTAATAATGTTGTATTATTTAGAAATGAATATAGTACCTACTTTCCGCGTCAAATAACAAATAACTGTGAATCGTTTCATTCTAAATTTAATGGAATGTTTCATCATGCTCACCCGAATATTAACCAATTTATAGAAGCTTTAAAATATATTCAACAAGATACATACACAAAATTAAGAAGGAATTGGTATATACTTATTTTTAAACGGGACGTAATTGGTACACACGGTTGTTTTACCCGCGACGGAATCGGTAGGTATACACTGTATACCTTTTTTCACCCAGGACGGAATTGGTATAAAAAAAAAAAAGAGATTATTGGGACATAATTCAAATGCAGCCGACCTAACCTAATTTAACCTGTGGAGATTATAGGTGTATAATCTTCACAGGTAAACAAATAGGTTTTAGGTCTAAGGATAAACGTTAATCATTTTATTGTACCTACGAGTATATTCTTTTGGTGTCTATTACCTGTATAGGTATTATGTTTTAATTTTGAATACATCGAAGACATACAAATACGTGAAATGTTACAGGACAACGTAATATTATAAAAAGAACACGCGACAGCGGTTTACCTGTGGGTAGGTGAGTAACAAAGGCATTTGGATTATAATACATGTGTACTGCAAATATGTATAATAATATAATATCTTTTTCTAGCTCGGTAAAAACTAATATACTATTTTATCGTCAGAACGTCGAACCCATATTTTGCGATTCGGTTTAACTTGCGGACAAAATAGCGAAAACGTGTTTTCGTTCCACATTTCCAATATTATCATTAATAAGCAACTTAAATAAACTAGCCTAGGGATGATTTTATTTAATTAAAGCTTAAAATTCGAATCAGTACAAACTAAATTATCGATAGATGTAACGATAGCATACAAATTATCAACATTCTCAATAAAAACATACAATGATAAATCATAAAAAGTCAAAGGTAAATCTTAATTATTGCATTCTTCCTAAACTCAGTTTACCAGTGTATGATTTCTTGGATGAGTCTACACGGTAACAGGTTCATAATGTACAGGTACAATAGGTATTCGCTTTAAAAGTTTTTTAAAGAAATTTGAATAATCATCAGCCACAAAATAGAGGTTCTCAGAAGTCTAAGTAAAAAAGATAAAAATTATGGTTCATTTATAGATTCCTATAAAAAATTTCGAAAAATTAATAACACTACCTAGACATAAATACTATGACTTAATATAAATTATCAAATACTTAAATATTCTAGAACTTAATTTAACATATTTTCCATTTTTCCATTTTTTTGAATGCATGCATATTCGGTATTTCAGTGGTTTTCTATTTTAAATCGCCTATAAAATAATGATTTTTTTTTTAATACATATTTCCTATTTCCTGTAAGTAATTACAATAATCTTGTCTGTATCCAACTTAAAGGTGTTATCAGAATATCTAGTCTAAATGTAACGATATTGAATTTCCAATCGGTTGAAATATAAAATAAATAATAGTACATACTAATTTATTATTAATTATTATTATTGATATCATGATGGTATTCTTATCAATACCAATAAATAGTATACACTATAATATTATAACTATATAATGTGATAAGAACGAATGAAGGTGTCTCGTGATTAACATTTTTGTTTTCTCTGTCTCGTACGTAATATTATGGCAACAAAAACATTTTAAAGATTGCTCAATTTCTTTTTGTTTAGTTCGACAAATGGGAATCAATAATATATTTAATAAAAAAAATATTTACTTAACAAACGATTTTTTTTGTTTCATATTTTAATTGTTTATCAATATTTCTATGAGCGTTTCAATTTTCTCTTAACTTGAACTGTTAATGACTTATAACAAAAAAAAATTATTCAAGAATTCATAATAAATACCTACGCTCCTCTTTGGAAAATGTACATTATAAGTGCGAGGCCTTACACAAATTTAATAATTCTTAATTTTGTGAAATATCTATTTCATAATTCAAATATTTCGAACACTAATAACGTGAAACGTATATATTTTATATCTATTGGGGAAAATATTACGACGAGCACTCGCAAAACATTATTATTTTATATTACATAATATCCATGTCGGCGGTGACGGTGTTGTTAAAATGTATCGGAGCGATTTTTTTTTTTCCACGTTTCGGGAGACGACCGACACCGAATCTCACTCGATCTATACCTATATAATATATAACATTATTTTCGTGTAATTTTATAAATTGTTATTATATACCTCTATGTATATGGAAAGAAAAAACTATGATAAAAACGATTTATACCGACAAAGAAAAAGAAAAACGCGTACAAGTTACGCTAGTTAGTGAACGGGAAAAAAAAAATATATATATATGTATATAAAATACGAACTAAATAAATGATCAAGGCCGTCGATTTACGGGAGTTTTTTGACCCATTGAAAATTGTTTTCTCGTAAATATTTTTTGTATACATTTATAGTATCACGCAGCTATATAATACGACGCACGGTTGGCAGACCACTTGAAAACAGTTAGGCCGATGGCAATAAATTTGACAAAAAAAAAAAAAATTTATTTTAAAAATAGCCAGGCATACTTCGTGCCATGGGTTGAACATTATTGTAGTATAGGTTAGGAAGGTATACAGGATAATTTAATTTAGATACTGTAAATCGTTGCAATCAAAAACTATTACGAGTGAAATTTGATAAACTAGTAAATCTACTTATGTGATTAATAAACATAAAATGATTATAAACTAAAAACGAAATATCCTTTGTAATCAGTTAATTTCAAAACTTCAAGAACAGGTCTAAATTTAACCTAAAAAGGTTGTGTCAAAGCTAACAAGTTCGATTAGCTCAGTTTTGATATTAAGCCTATTTACCAGAGTCAAAAATTACATGATACGTTCAAATAATATCAAAAATCATATGATCTATTTAAATAATATCAAAACTCATATATTCTATTTCATCTATCATCAAAACTGAAATTTAAAGTAATATTAAATGTAAGTAAATGTTTAGTGTTTCCCCTTTATAATAAAACCGAAATAGGTATCTATGTTTTGTATTAGTGTTTTTGGAAAACTTGTTGGCAATCTAGAAAAATATTTCAAAAAAGTACAAATGTACACAATATGAATCTTTATTAACTGAAAAATGGTTTTTCATGAAGAAATAGAAGCCCAAATCTTAGTAAACCAAATATAGCTTCTTCCCTCAGTGGCATTCACAGGGAGGTTAAGGATTATATCACTCCTTTTGTTGACCCAAAAAAACAGCAGCTATGAATATCTAATACTTTAGTAGTTTAGTCTTGAAGTTTTTATATTTTATCTAAGTTACGAAATAAGCTTGATTTAGAATAACAATTTTCTTTTTGCCATTTTAATCCTTTTCTGATTAAGGCTTGGAAAATATTAAAAATTTAATTTATTTTTCACAATTTAATTTGTGTACTCTACTTAAAGAACAAAATATTTTTGTTGTTGATAATATTTTTTCTTATCTTGGGTCTGTGTCTGTTGGTAATCTACAGTCTGAACACAAAAGTCTTATTGTCATCTGGAACACTTTTTTTCGCCTATAACAATTGTTAAATTAAAACCATAATTAAAAAATGTAATTAATATAAATTTTAATTATTTTGTGATAATAAATAAAATAATACAAATATGTTCCAATGAGGTTTTTGGTTCAATATTTATTAAGCTGGAAACTTCTTATCTTCCATGTTATATGGAAAATATTAGCCAAAACAATACTCTGTTACCAGTTCTGAGATCACTTAATGATAATAATACTGTTTTTCTTCATTTATTGTTTTTGAGCTGAAGATTTTCTAGTTTTTAGTGTTTCTGTACTCAGCAAATCTAGTACAACTGCTCTTCTATAATTCTAAAACTGAAATTTGATTTAACTCAAATTTATAAACTGCATTTAAATTTATAAACATTAAATCTATGACACCAAAAAAATAATCTATGTCACAAATTATTCGCTTTCAGTTCTACACTGTATAGAGCCCACAATCAAATATAATCCACTCTTCACATATATTTATTATAATCAAAAATGGCTGTAGAACAAGTAAATATATTTAATGAGCTATGTTTACCTTTAAGTTTTTTGTTGTTACTTCTGAAATATGTAAGTTTGAAATAAGATGGCTTATTGTTTGTCCATTTAAATAATTCTGTCAAATCTTTCTGTGACCTATCATTTTCTTCAAATTTTTAACTGACACTACATTTACTGGTAATCCATTTATATTTATTCTTATTGTACCACACATATCTTTTCTAATATTAATTTTTGTACCAAATTTGTAGATTTAAAGTAATTATCAAAATAAACTTCTGTTACTGTTTCCATACAGACTTTGTCAAGTATAAGACTACTCCAAAATCAAACCATCAAATCCTTGATTAAGGCTCAGAATTTATCAAAGATTTCATAAAATGTTCATGTTATTTTAATACAAAAAAACTAAATGTTCAATAGCAACCCTTAATATTAAGATGGAATAACTAAATTTGGAAATGTCTTTTTTTATTACTTATTTGGAAAATATTTTCAGGGAGGTACAGTTTTTTTATTAGTTAAAGACCACCCTAATGAATTCTATAAAAATATAAGTTTGGCTTTGACAATAGATAAAGTCAGCTTTATTTACACCAACAAGTTTTGAACACTGGTCTGGTAGCAATGAAATTTGGATTTCTGTACAACTTTTGAGATATTTCTTCTATATCTTTACTTTTATCATCTTCATTGACAGTATCTAAATACACAAAGAAATTATACAATATCAAATTATGATATTTTAAAAATAGGTATCATAATTTGTAATAACATACCTCCATTTTATAATGTAGTTTTTTCTTTTATTCTTAGATTTAATAGAATATCTATATTTCCATTGCTGCCAAAACTGAATTGTCTAAATCAGTGATACAATATTAGAAACAATAATATAAATTATCATTTTTATTTACAGACTGTTAATTTAAAATTTGTTGTTATACATAATAGTTATGATTGTCTATTACAGTATATAACATTATGTTTATAATAAAAGGCTCCTACAGTGTTATCTAAATACTAATAACTATTCAATATTCATTTTTTTTTTCTAATATTTAAAAGAGCTAGACAATTTTAAAAAATGAAAACATAAAGTTATTTTTTCAGTGATTAAGAGATGAAAATAAAAAAAATAATTTTTCTCTAAATTTGTATATACAAACTCGATTGAATTCACATTTGACAATTGACATTAACAGAGTTATTAGCATTTGGATAACATTGTAGGACACTCTGTATAGCAATCAAAATTTGCTTTATATCATCATTTTCAAAATCTTTTCTTATTGAATGTTGTAATGTCGGTATGTTTTGTTTTTTCTTTTATTCTTAGAACAAATTGTAATATCAACACTTCCCGTGTTACCAAAAACTTAGTCAGCTGTACAAGTTTCATTAAGTCCATCAGCAAACACAATACCTAAACAAAACTATTATTTTTAACTACTATAATTACCAGGAAAAATGATCTAACTACTCACCTAAATTTTCTACATCAAATTTAAATGTGAATTGAACATTCTCAACATCCTGGTTTTCAACTATAACCAGTGTTTCACTAATTTTATCATTGTGTATAACATCCTCAAAATCTGGTATCAAATCAGCAATATCTGAAATTTCTTCCAATTAACGATCAATATATTCAATATTCAAGTAAATCATTTGTAATTCAACAATACATATTTGTATGCAAAAACTTTACCAATGGAACTTATAAGTCTAGTCACTTCGATCACATAATTTAATTAACAGAAAGTAATTGTAATACTAATAGTTAAAGAATTAAAAACAAAACTACACAAATACACATGATAACAAAAAATCGAAAAATTCATGATAAGTGATTATTTTTCCTGCCATGATATTTTTTCATGAATTATATTATGATAGCGATTTCCATGTGAATGCACCAGGGCTTAAAATATATCTTAAACCGAGAACATCACTCATATAAACATTTATCAGATAATACAAATAAACAGTTTTATCAGTACCCGCCTACTTAAAAGTTGAAACAAACGACACACTTACCTTTCTAGAAAATATATTTTTTTTTTATTTTTATTTTAAACTTACAATCTGTATTCAAAAACACAAAAAGTAAATATAATGGCTTTGTGCATAAAATAAATAACAATAACATGGTTGTTTGATGAGGGAGGCTATGTAGTGATAGAAACCTACAGAGAATATAGATGGCTAACAGTGATTTTTAGTTGTAACAGTTGTTACTGCTAACTGTTACCATTGATTAATTCTGCTACATAGCTGCTGTGACTGGCGACTACTATCAATTTGAGGACATTTTGAAATATTATACTTATATATTATATTATTATATCCTGAAAACCCTAAATTCGAGGTAAATATTTCAAAACAGTTGGCCATCTCTAGTAAGGTAACTGTGTCATTTATTCCAGGTAGGCAGATGTTGATAAGAAACTTTTATGAGTTTATGATAAGGACAGTTTTTTTTATCAGTGATCTTCTCTTCGACCACATAAACTAAACTTAGTTTATATGGTCAAACGATTTTTTAAAGTTTATTCTTATCTATTTCAGTGTTAGTGACATAAACAGTTTTTTTTTCTGCCTGATATTAAAAATGTTTAAGGTATGATGTTATCAGTTATCAATATTTATCTCAGTTATTACCATGGAGTTTTATAAAATCATTGAAAAAGTCAACTATGAATCTGTCTTTCTCGCACATATGTTGGCTAATGCGGGTTCTATTTATTATATGGCTGCTCTGTGACGTTTGTAATGATAAATATATGAAGTTTTTACTTTTATTATAATCATATTATAATTTATAATTTTAATATTTACACTATTTTACAGTACAAGTTTGATATAGTAGGTAGTACGATCATAAATTATTAGGAGGATACCACACCGACATTTACTGTCTCCGTCTTACAAACACGAGACATAGTAAATTTACGTTCAATAGGACACATTAATTTGTGAGGTTATTTTTAATATTAAAGTAAATTAATTTATTACCAAACTTAAATATACGAAGATTATACATGCCCTAGGGTTGATGTTTTTCGATATTTTTACTTTTAAATGAGATATAAGTATTGTTAAATGTTACAATTTAACAATGATTTAAAATTAAAATTAACAGCACAAAACGTGTCCTACTGAACGTAAATTTGCTATGTGTGGTATGTATGGTAAATATCCTCACCTTTGTAAGACGCATACAGTTAATCCTAGATGTCAGTGTGGTAGATAAGAACCTTCTATGTTGAATATAGTTTTGCAATTTTTTTTTTTTTTTTATTACGATTTAATTCTTTATTTTTAGAATTTTCTTGTTGGAAATAGGACATAGTATGATTTATACTAACAACTAACAAATATGTTTGTGAGAACAAAATTCTAAATTTAGGAAGTATTAACAGTGTTAATATTATTAACATAGTTTCTACTTCTGTATAATGTGTCCAAAAGTACATAGTATCTATTTATACCTCTATACGCTTTAAGACATGTAGGAAGTACATATTTTAATAATCTTACAAGGTATATTCTTATATATATATCGCATATAATGTTTATGATTTCAATTAAAAATAATTGTGATATTTAATCTTCATTTGTCGTTAAAATATTTTTAATTTTTTACACAACCTTAATAAAGTTCTGTTCGAGGTGCCTAATAAAATAGCGGTCAAAAACTCAACTAGAATGTCCTCGCTAAGCGACCGAATTGATTAACGTTGTTAGATATGAAAGTACCCCGACCTTATCTTCTAAGACCGTGGTGTAGATTATATTTGATAAGTACCTATGGTTTGTGATATAAAATAATGATAATAAATTCGTATGATTATGTAAATTATTTTATTATTCGACAATTTGTGTATTTTGTGTTTATTGGTGTGTATTAGAGTCTGATTGTCTATTAACATTGGGTTTTAACAAGAAATTAGGTTTTGCACTAAATTTACTATCTTCCGCGATAATTAAATTTAATATACATATTGCTATAAATATATTCATATAGTATGCTGAAGGCTGAGCCCCTTCAATCAGTATCAGATCTAAGGTTAGGTTGATGAACCTTTGATCAAACATAAATGTTTGAATATGGTGGATTTTTAAATCCCGCCGGTCTTTGGCAGAAGAATCTACGAATTATCCGTGATTATTTACTACACCCCCTCCCCCATTATTTCCCTACCGTTAAAAATTTCTGGGGACGTTGCTGCCTTCGCTATACTCAGAATCTAAAATAAATTGAACAATTAAATATAAAATACCTTCCCGAGAACGTATACCTAATAATAATATTATTATGTTCTCTTTCGTAAAACAATAAACCGCGCGCGCGCGCGCATTGGTATAATTTACACGAGCATCAGACCGTGTCGTTAGTTGTACACGATTATTAACATAATTCGTTCGTTATACTTAAAAATACAATAAAATATGGGCGACCACGTCTGACTGGTAATTATTATTATTGCACTTACGCTAATACAGAGTGAGCGTGTGCGTATGTAGTTTATGATTTTAGGTTTCTTTTTTGCGGAGTACCGGGTTGTCTGTTGCAGTTCGTTTCGTCTCGTTTTGAGTTGGTAATTATTTATATCATATTACATCGCGGTGAGAATTTCGATAAAATTATATCGAATGTATTGTCGAGTGAGGTGCATCGAAACTCAGAAAATAAAAAAAAAACACCTATCAGTCCGTTGTTCGCGAGATTTCATTAATCTTTGGCGTACAGTGTGATTATCGATATTACTACGGACCAGAGATTTGCACGAAGATTTCGATTGAATTCGGAGATTCGAAACCGTTTGCAGTACGTTATAACAGTATGCCACACCTGCGTCTACTGTCACAGTTTTGGCTGCCGGTAACATAGCAAAAATAAATTACGTTACTTAGAACGTAAATGCAGGTGACTCGTGTAGTATAAGGCGATGCACTCTCAATCGTATATTCAACCGTCATCGCGACAGTATTAAACCGATAATAATTGTTTGCACACCTTTACTTCGTTAATTTCACCGTGTTTGGTTTATTATTACGTAGAGTTATAAATTAAAATCATAGCGATGTCAACAGCAATATATGTATTATGCACGTCCCACGCATAGTTTTAGGTTTCCTATAGTGCAAACATTGTTAATCAGATATGGCCAATATCTGGGCATGATACGGGACTTAATGCTATAATTTCTTACAGTGTTTATATGTTTTGTTGTACATTTCTCTCATTCGCTAACAATATAATCGGTTTTATCGACGGTATTACGTTGTTCTTGGCCTATAACATCAGAACAGACCCGCAGCCAGACCAAGTCTGCAGGTCAGCGGCGTACCGATAGGGTGGCAACGTACGGACAATGAGCTACGGGCCCATGACATTTAGGCATTATTTTTCAGTGGAGGGACAGTTGAATAAAAAGCAGGCGATGTCCATTGTTTTGTTTATTGAGCAACACGAGTAAAACAGAATTTTTTCTTATATTTTGCTCCAAACCGTGTCCAGATTGTGCCCCGACTTGGATTGTGCGCTTGGTCATGGCCGGTACTAGTAATTATTAATGGTGGGGGGGGGGG
>CABPRJ010002374.1:265131-291158 GCA_902439185.1 Cinara cedri
CACATAAATTTTTTTTTTTTTTTTTTTTGAAGCGTCGGGTTTGTTTTGGGCACTGCCGTAGCGCTCTCTATGCGATGAAATATTTTGCCACGGGCGTTAGGAGTTTTATAGTTACACCACCGCTGCAGGCGGGGCATTAAACAAAATAATAATAAACTAAACAAATCGTAAACAATATTATGATGGCTTATGGGTGTTTAAAACCCTCCGTTTAGAGCGGTCTACGCGACTGGCCGCCTTCTTAAAAACACGGCCCGGCGCCACTGCGTTCGTACCGTCCGTTCCAATACGTATTTTAGCGAATAGACAAACTTTAAGGGAACGACATTGTCCGTGTCTGTACGCCGGCTTTCTTATGCCATTTAACGCATACGCAGTTCACAGAACGATACGGGCGCTTATCGGAAATCGGTCTCTGCCTCAAAGTGCAACAGTATAGCTGAAGTGCCCGTCGATATTCAGTCTAGCGGCGCGACAGCTGACGGCCGCGGCGCAATCGGCTCCACCGCGGTACGCGCACGTTTTCGCTACGGACCGCCGCGTCGTGCGCCGCAGTGCGTGGCGTCCTCTCGGCGCGCTTAACGAAACAATCGCACCGTACGCATTTACGAACTACCCGTACGCACAAGTATCTGTGTGTTGTACGGTCGGAACGGACGACGCTGCGGCTGCGACGAGTGTAATATTTTCGTTCGGAGCCGTACGCCGGTAATTATGGCGGGCAACGGAGTCGTGTACCGGAGAGAGAAAAAAAAAAAAAAAACGCGCGGGGCGATGCGCGGGCGCGTTATGCCGCCGCTATATTACGGCGTACAGCGTTCTTTTTAAAACATTTTTTCTCTCTCTCTCTCTCACTGTACACCGACGCCGCCGCAGCAGCTCGTTTATGCTTAATACTATTATAATACACGATATACATGTACAGGCGCACGCACAGACACAATATTATTATACATACGTGCCATGCACACGCGCGCTGCGGGTAGACGCAGGTATAGGCGTGTAGGTATATTATACAACACGGGAATACTGATATTGTGTACGATGTTATTATTATGCGCGCGCGTCATACTTGCGTACGGTCGCAGAGCCGCAACGCACACGGGCACCGCGACGGCTCGTCGGTGGGGGTTGGGCGGATGGGGTGGGGAGGCGTAGGGGAAAAGGTAGTTACGGGTGGTTAGTGTTGACAGGTGTGCAGCAGCAGCGCCGCGACTACTGGCTGGCGGCGGGCGCGCGCACACACACGCGCACACACGCACGCACACGACAATGCACAGGGTTTCTCAAAATCACACTCATTACACCCCGGGTCGGGTACCTGTGTGCCCCGCGCCGATATTGCCGTGCGCCGGCTGACGTTACACCCGTACCTGTGCGCGGCGCACACCTGCCGTACGGGCACCCTGTATTAACGTCGGCCGTTTCGCGGCGAACGCCATGGCGGTTCCGTAGGTTTTTTTTTGTTTTTTTTTTTTTTTTTTTTTTCCGTTCCTATTCGCCTTCCCCCCCGGTCCGTTCGGTTAAAACGCCGTCGGCCGCCGCCCGACGTCCGCCGTCTGCCGCAGTCATTTTCCACGGGTTTGCAACGCACCTACGCGCACGCGTAATAACGACGATAATCGAACGTGGGACATATTGCGCTGGCCAAACGTCATAACGCCTATAGGGCCCGTGTTTGACGTATCCGTCCGCGTTGTGTTGACACGACATCGTCGCCCGCCACTAGCCGCGGTAAGTTTCGCCCGCCGCTGTGCCCTAGAACACATTACGGCGCGCGCGCGTAGTCTTTTCCGGGCCGCGTAACGAGTTGCCGCAGTCGAGTCGCGTTACTTCTTGCGCACCGCGCCGCATCGCCGGCCCCGTCCAAACGTTTCAAACATCGTTTCGAATTCGTTACGGTTTTGTCTTTTTTTTTCCCGTTCTCCCCGCGCTTGCTACGACGTCTCTCGCGCTCTCTCTCGCGCTCTCTCTCTCTCTCACTCTTTCCCCCGCAGCCGCCCATCCGTCACCGTCCGCGGTTTCGCATACGTCACGCGCACGCAACGTACCCGCATTATCGCTCGCGCGCACTTGCCCGCCCGGCGATAACGGCGACAACGATAACGCGACGTTCGAGGACATAATCCGCGCACAACGCCGAAGCGTACACGCGCGTTATGGTTTCGTCACGCTTCAATCGTCGGATCGATGTAACGATGTGACGCGGCGCAGCTCTCGCCCTCCCCTACGCAAGAAGGCCGCGTCCACCGCCGCCGGATTATTACGGCAATATAGGTATGTTTTTTTGGTTTTTTTTTTTTTTTTTTTTTTTTTTTTTTTGTTTTTCTGTTTTCCCGTGTCCGATATTCGACGGCGGTCCGCGGTTGTATTTATTTGCTAACGGTGTTGTCACATTTGTGTACGTGTGGTACAAATAAATATCGACTCGGCTGTTGTAAAATATTTATCGTTGTGTACCGGGGGCACCTGTATAGTATGGTCACGATTAATTTTACGCGAGCGGCAAAAACGCGTACGTCGATAATATTATTACATATCATTATCATTACCATTATTATTATTACTGTGCAGTGGGACCGGTACGGAGAGGGGAGGAGACCACCACACCGTTTCCGTTGTAATCAAACTCGTAACTAGTTTGAGCGATCGCGGTTCTTTGATAATGTTACGTATACGGACGATCGTTCCGGCTAATTACGCGAATAACAAAAATGAAAAAAAAAATACGAATTACCTGTCTAAGTGTACCTAATTTTACGCAAAGGTGAACTTCTCTCGAAAACCCAAAAAGAATTACTGTATTATGGCGATGAGTAATATTTTCGACGGCACGCAACTATGCCGAGTATACCGACATATTTTTTTTTTTTGTGAGTATTGTATTTTTTAAAAAAAAATATATATATATATTTTATTTAAAACAGACTGCCGTTTTAAGTGCCCGTTACTTAATATTGACTCACTCTCGACTGATGATATTTAAAATCTTAACCGTTTTTTTTTTTGGTTTTTTACAATTACCAACTGTTACGGATCAATAACGCTGTACGTTTGTTTCGTCTTTACGAGTGTGACGGCAGTGTGTTTCCGAGTTCGGCGATTTTATCCAACAGCGGCTAACAACATACGTCCCTTACGAAATATTTGCGAAGAAACGTCACGCGCTCACGAGGCGGCCGGTAGAAAACGACACCTCATCACTGACAATCCCAATATTTGAACTCCGCGCCGTCGCTCACTTTTCACGGAGCCGACTGGCGACTCATAACAACGCAAATAAACCAAAACGTACAAACCGATACGAAAAATGCACCACGCGCTTGAAAAATATTTTGAACCCAATGCGTAATCGAAAAGCCCACAGGGTCATCGATACTGTCGTACAATCATATTATCCCCTCCGAGGTGCCGGGTTTTCGACGTTTCCGTTATTGCCGTCAGTTAACATTAGTTGACCGTACGTTAATGTAGTACTTCAATTAACGTTCCGATTAAACAGTATGCGGTTTATCAATTCAATTTGTTGTCTGCGTCAACGATGAAACCAATACTACGTTCGCTATTTTGCATAATATTGCGAAATGTCTACTTGTTATTGTTATCGGTAGTATAGTGTTTATTGTTAATCGCCAGTAAAGTTACAATTTATTAACGCCGTTTATCAATTATTTATAACAAATGACTACTTGCAGATTGTGTGAATGTCAGAATATTATTAAAATATTGATACATGAAAACTAGGAAAAAGGATAAAAAAAAAAATAAAAGTAATTGGGGGAAAAAAAATATACCGGTAAGTCGTATCGTGTTCGTGCCGAAAATAAATAGAACAACCAGTTGAAAGTTCCAAGCACAGGGTGAAATAATCAAAACTGTCTTGATTTTAAGTACGACGACTTGCTTGGCGGTCTGTTTTTTATTATAAAAAAAAAACAACTGAAAATAACTACGTGTAAGCAGTGAGCGCAGAATCTTTTTTATTTATATTCCTCTAATTATTACGAATTTGTATTTCGTGTTGTTTTAATATACTTGTGTGCTTTCTATGATTGTTCGTGTAATATTTTCTATTTTAATTTCGCTATTATGGAAAGTTTTTGTAACTGGATTGGTCCCGTATGTATATTTAAATAAATAAATAATCGCCTGTTTTCAGTTAAGCATACTGGCATACTTACACGATTGTTAATATCGGAATATCGCTGATTATAATTTAGTAACTCCTATCTTGGAAAATGTGACACGACTGAATTCGGTACAACGACAAGTTTGAGTGCACTGGAATGCATCACTATAATATGTACACGCGGGATCTGTCGATATAATATATTGACAGTTCCCTCTTTTACACGGACAATTTAAAGTACGGTAATATGACGGATAGTTTGATGGAGCATGTATGAGCATCGTTCAAGTAATCATTTTCCCGTTTCGCTAAAAATCGAATTCGAATAATTTTTTATATATTTAATACGAGTTAATACTTCGAAAAATGTTTCTTTGAATAAATAAGTTTCATAAAATGCCGAAAATAGTTTAAAATATAACGAAAAAATAATGTACGCGAGTTAAGCTGCAATTTTAGTTATAACAAAACAAATCTTTAAAATCTTTTATGCTAAGAATAAATATTGCAATTGATAATAATTATCAACAATTTTCAACTGAGGGTTAACAATCAAGATAACCGGAAGAATGAATAAGTATCGATTAGATTTTATTGGTACTTAATTCAGACTGCGGGTTAGCTTAGTCGGAGGGTCGATAAATAGTTTAAATGGAATATTTAGTGTTGACCGTCAGTCGACACCTGCTATTAGTTAAAATCAATTGAAAACCCGGCCGCGAGACGTATTATTACAATTATTGTAATATTAGTTATCGTTTAACGATATCTACCTAGGTATAGGTTTAAATAGTATTTAGGTACAGTGGCGTGACGAAGAGAGTAATCGAGTGGCTGTCACTTCTGATTTTTTTAAGGGGGCTTACTTATATGAAATTTTTAAGAAAGCGATAAAAACCCAGTATCAAATCTTTATGTATAGTGAATGTATAGCCAACGGGTGAGTCATGGGTTCGTCGGTAGGATATTTAAAACAAATACTCGCCTCTAAAAATATTCGGTTTGCCACGCCACTGTAATAGGTACACAGCATAACGGTTAAAAATTAGATTTAATTGAAGTGTATAACATATATTTTAACGATTTGTATTGATTGGGGAAGTTTGAAATAGAAATTATAACAAATACATTTTCCGAGATGGTAAGCGACATGCACATTTAAATTTGTATTGTTTTTACAATCTTTTTTTGAGAGGACGCCACACGCGCGTTATTGAGTCACTTTTTATTGTGTTAGGTTAACCTTTTTGTTTTCTCTGTCGGTTTCGCGCGTAAAACAAACACATTTCGTATTTTGTGACTACCTAGTCGAATTTAGGACAAAGAAATTTATTAGTTATTATACACACATATTATAAAGAAGGGTATTTACTATTGATCTTACTAATGATTTTTTTCTTTTTATCATAATACGCGTTTATCAATTTAACTTATTATGTTAGTGACAGTCCCCGCAATTCAATTTACAGTGTTTTAATATATCTAGATACTTTCTGAAAAAATGTATCTGTATCTTAGATACAGAATATAGTGTATCTTAATGAAAGTATCGAAGAACTAAGATACAATTCTTACTTTTTTGCTTCAACTAAATACAAAATTAAAACACACAATTCTAAAACCTAATTCTTTTTAAATAAAAATATCAACAATAAATTGTTGATAAGTACGAGGTGTGGCTATTAAAAAACGAGACTGCTCGCCTAGAGGGCGCCCTAGATGGGTAGTGAAAAAAACGAGTAATGCGTTGGGTATCTAGATATCTTATCTAAGCACGTACCAAAACACGTTTTCGTCACTATTATAGTATTTGCGCAGTAGTGGTTTGAAACGAACGTGTTTTTTTCTCGTGCCGAAAACCATGTGTGACGAAAAACATGAGCAACGGATAAACGTAAAATTTTCTCGTTAAACTAAAAAAAACTCCAACCGAGTGCTATAAGTTGTTAAAAAAGGCCTATAGTGAGGATTTCCTATCTCGGGCGCGTGTTTTTGAGTGGCGTAAATTATTTTCTGAAGGTCGAGAGTGCACCGGAATCCAATTCGGTCGTAATCTAAATTCAAAACCGTTTTCTTCGATAACAACGGCATCGTGATGACTGAATGGGTTCCAGAGGGTCAAACTGTGAACCAACATTACTATTTGACAGTTTTGGCAACATTGCGCGAATGAGTTCGTAAGAAACGGTCGATATTGTGGAAAAACAAGTCGTGGATCTTGCACCAGGATAAAGCGTGAAGCGTTGTTTGGCCGCTTAAGGCACTCCAGTACTCGAACACGCGTCTTACTCACCCGACTTGGCACCCTGCGACTTTTACTTGTTTCCGAAGATAAAGTCTGCCTTAAAAGGAATCCGGTTTGAGTCGATGGAAGAGGTGAAACAAAAATCGGCGGAACTCCTGAATGGTCTTACGAAAACAGACTTCCAGCACTGCCTCGAGCAATGGAAGAAACGAATGAAACGGTGTGTGGCGAGGGGAGGGGAGTATATTGAAGGGGAGCATTTGAATGTAGAATAACTTTTATAATAAAACACTTTTTCGTAACCAGTCTCGTTATGTAATAGCCACACCTCGTATTATTTTCTGATTCCTTTATTATTATAAATTATTATGTATAAATGTATGACTACATTGTGTATTGACAAGTAGATAATACTCATTATTTGTTTTATATTTACCAATAATTAACCAATATTTTATTATTTAATATACAACTGACAATCATGATTGTCTTATAACTTAAAACTTTATATGAATAAAATTATATTTGAAAACTGGCATAAAAATGTTGATACCAATATTATTGTATTAAAAATATGTACCCGTTACTTGTTTTGTAATTCTATATTTTTAATGAATTAAATATTCATAACAAAATTATCTGTTTTTTAAATGTATCTTAAAATGTATCTAGATACTAATATAAAGTATCTTATTACAGCACCGTCGATTCGTTTTATACGATTCTGTAAAATCTCGAATCGTGTGTTATTCGTGTTGTAACTGAGAAATTTGTACTTGTATTTGTTTATTCGGCATGATCGCGGGGCATTGGAATTGATTCGAACAGAACTGATATTATAATATATATATATTGTATTCGCTGTTATCAAATGTATATAATGAATATTGAAATCGCTTCTTACACACCGAGTTTGTATGTTATACAAGACTATATTTCAGTCGAATCATTCGAATATCCGGCCTTATAATTATATGTTGTTCGTAACTTTTGAAAAACAAATAATTATCCAATCATTTTTTTCCTTGTAATGTCTTCAGAACAGTTAATTATATAGTTTTCCGTAGCAAAGAGGAAAAACAATTTTGCATAGTCACTGTAGATCGATTAAAAATGCGATCGTTAAAAATATAGTTCGAATATAAATATCTATTTCGAGGTGTATAATAATAAATAAATAATAATAAAAACATAAAAAAAAAAAAAAAGAAATGAACGGGAAGGATACGGATGAGGTTTATAGGGTGCTGTTAATGTTTCGCATCGCTTAACCGAAAAGAACTGCACGCCGCACCGATTGTATATAAATCCAACACCGCGTTTCTTTCGTTCGACAATATATTATGTATACATAAAATATACATAAAAACTATATTATAATAATAGATCGTAAAGTAAAAAGAAAAAAAAAAATAGTAAAATATATAAAGCGCTTCGGAATATTTTTAGTTTTTCTTTGGACGTGTTATTTAACATAACAAACAAAATACCCGGATATACACACTACATATTATGCACTGTGTTGGGTAGACAACTGTAGCAGTCAGTAAAAAGTCGGTAGGTCATTGCATACAAATAACACGATTCTGATGAACGATTTCCTGTGTAATAGAAATAGATCAGATAGGAATATTGGATATGTTTCCTAAGTGCAAGCCCCCCCCCCATACATAAACTTGACATTTAAAAATCCGGCTTCGAGTTGTCCACCTATTCAACGGAATTGCCTATCTCCATGCATCGCGCTTTGTTATGTAGATATTTTGTCCAAACGCGATGTATTGTCTGCATTTCTATTCAGTTTTTACTGTTTTATTTTTTCATTTATAAAACAGTTGGTAATCTGAAAATGAGATTCAAATATAGAATACCACCGGGCGACAAGGTTTTGGAAATGATTTTAAAATGATAAGCTAACCGACAAAACGTTATCCGAGAAAAAACACACTGGAGTAAAAAACAAATAGTTTCTTCGTTCTATTCTCAGAATTATTACAAAACCATAAATCGAATAAAAAACAATGAAAATTTGATACGGCTGATGGGTGTGCTGATGGCCGTAATGGGAAATTAGAATAGTAGTATATCTATTTAATTTATATTTATGTAACGAATTTCATTGCTAACGAAATACAATTCTGAGTGAAATTCGGTTAAACGTGGTTTGAAATTCCGTGGTTTATAAAATTTTCGTTTAAATTGGAATTATTTAACGCGTAAAAAAAAAAAAAACTACTGGCCGATTACGCTCAACTTTTTTTTTTATAACCACTAAATACAAGTTATGATGAACGTCGTGTAAAATGTACAATAATTTCTGCCCGGCCAAAATAATTTTATACAGTGTACTCTAGTGCAGATAATTAGTAATCGTGAAATTGACCGGGTGGAAAGGGGAAGAGGTTATTATGAAAGTTTTCGAGGCACTAGCAAGGAATGATATTCTGAAAAAGATATCTCTACCATGCATATACGTCGCTCATTATTATGGAGCAAAACTGGGCGGAAAATCCGGCGTCTCGTATATTATCGGCACTAGTCGCGTTTATCTAAACCTCCGTGTAAACGCGTTCCCTTTGAAAGCGATACATTATAGGATTTTGTAATATTGTATAGGTGTATTATAATATTGTGAATGGTTAACTACAGCTGCAGCACAATATTAGATAGGTATATTATATAGTAAATAATACAGCCGAGAACGTTAATGAACGGATACGAACGTGGCATGAGCACGCGTGTTGTACGAAAGAGAAAGGTGTGATGCGCTACGTGTGTGATGTAGAGGAAGAGGTCGGATATAATAAAAGCCTCGAAGGTCTTAAATGGACCGTTAAGTCGGGGTGGGGGGGGAATCATATATATATCTATATGAATTATATTATGAATTTACCGCGGCTTTATACCCCTGGGGTCGTCAACCTGGTGCAGCAGCCGCAGCCGCACGGAAAAATAATAGGAAAATAACGACACTATGGTTTTCATTATTACCGGTGAAATAACTAGCTGCGCGGTGTATTATAGTCACAGTTTTCCATCACGGTATATGCATTAGACGCGTATTATTATTATTATTATTTTTTTCCTCCGGTCTCTTCTCCGCTCGGCGATTTTCCGAGTTGAATCCTATACACAACAACATGATAATATTATATAGGTATGGGGTACTTGACGCAGTTTTCCTGTCGGTGTTATTTACCCGCCCGGGCACAGGAAGTGTACGATTCACTATATATTATACAAAAAAATTCCCGTCTCACGGTTTTTGAGTTTTCCCCGCGACGACGGTTACCTCCCACAGACTATTATATAGGTATACGTATATATATATATAAGTGACTTATATAGCTGGTAGATATTATAGGTAATATATATATATATATGTGAACAAATGCTGATGGTGTACACCATCATCACTCTTGTGATCGGTTCCGCTAGTTTTCTCGGTGCACGGTCCACTAAAGTCGCGTTTCAATGATTTGTTCAATTCATTCATCCAAAAAAAAAAAAAATAATAAAAACATCGTGTCACCGTGACATCAACCCAATCGACTGTTACAGCTCTGGTGTTGTTCGAATCGACGAATTCGTCTAAATGTAAAACGGAAAGAAAAAAATCGGACAGATCGGGGGACGGGGGAAAAGGAAATACTTACAATAATACTTTCTAGACCGCGGAAAAATCGAATCTCCGTACCTATTAAATATATATATTCACGTTTCAAGCGATGTAAATTTATAAAAGAAAAAACAAATATTCGTAGATTTTTAAATAATTGCGTATATCGCGTCCAATTAAAACGGAACGCAAAATCAGAATCGTGACTGTATAATTTGAATAACGATGCTGTATAATTCTTTCAATAATATGATTTCTGCGGTTAATTTACTAACAGACCGATATTAAAAGCAGTGAAACTATTCGATAGTATCGTTCGACAGACATTATTTAGGTAGTTATATACATATATAATATTATTATTGATATATTTTGAATAAAAAAAAAATGTGATTATACATTTAAAACCTGCACTCGTATACTGTTAAATTCAATTTTCGCGTTGTTACTATTTCACTAAATAATTACGACGTCTAATAGTTTCCAACTACGGAATTATGCGAGTATTTTTAACGATCGTTTTTTAAACTTCAGAATCGTTTATACAGGTATACATGTTTATATTTCAAATTTCAAAGCAGAATCATTTCATTTTTTCTCCGGTGTTTTAAAACGTTTGTTTCTGCAAAATAATTTGTTATTGTATTATTTTAAACGGCAACTGGTTATTTTAATGCAATTTTTATTTATGATTTATTTAGTATATTGATTAATTTGATTTGTATTTTTAGTATATTTTAGTCGAATTTCCCCCGAAAATAAACACTATTGCAGCCTACAATGCCTATTATATATGTATACATATCCTTCCATTTCCCTCTGAACCAAATTAATTCAAATTCGATAATTAGAATTGTTTTACAGAGTTTTTTTACTGACAGATTGAAGTGACAAAAGTTGGTTTGAATTTCAATATGAATTTAAAAAAAATTGTTTCTGGTATATAAGATGTTTTTTAACTTGAAAACGCCCTACAAATCTAGTAAATGAAGCCACGGGGACGAAATTTTGCATTCCCAAAAATATTAATACAAATGTGCTTTTTTTAAGTTTCGACTTCCTATCCCACCATTTTTTTGCTCAGATTTTAAGTTTCAATTTTTGGTAGTAGTATAATATAGTTGTATAGTATACTTAGTAAATAATAGTATTTTTATGGTATTTGATTGTTTTTTTTTTACAGAGAATATTTTTGTAGATAGTATATACACAATAGATAGGAGAAAATTTGACTTCAGCGACGGAACTTTGCTGCTTATTGATGATTTTTAAATTGCTTTTATATCATTTTTCGCAAAATTTTAATTTAATTTTACACGATAATGGCATTGCAATCCAATATTCAATTATCTTATCAATGGCCACATTGGTGAGGATAAGTCAAGTACAAACGTGACCGGATAATGTCGTGTATGTATATTGATAGAATTTTTTTTGTTTTACTTAATTTTGAGTTGTAAAAATAGATTTTAAATTCACTCATGTACTGCCGTTTATATTTTGAACTTTTAAGTAATTTCTGTTAGGGTATTTTTTTTTTTTAGAATATTATAAAACGCTTACCCCGGTCATCGATCAATTGATCGTACACTAAACGCTGTACAAAATTATATTGCTGTGCGCGATATTATTTAATTATATTTATCTATACCCGTATGCATAATACACCTAACACGCTCCTTTTCGGAGTGACTTATTTCAACCGCTGTCGCAGTCTCGCATTAGATTATTTGTATAGTTCGAAACCATTTGTATACATTATAATATACCTACGGTAATAATTTTTTTTTCGATCGCGTGTTAATTATTCTTTGTGCGGCGATACTTATCGACATTTTTCATCAGACTCCCGTCGTCTCGGACAATAATTATTATTATTAGGTACGAACGTCGTTTTCTCTTTTATTCACTACACGCATATGATATTATAATATTAGCTGCAATAACGACAAATGCGACACGTTTTATTTATCAGATAAGTCGTATTACTAAATCATTATAAAAATCGCGTCTAGTAATAATATGCAGGTACGTATTTTATATCGATGTGTGTGTATTTAAGAGGACGCAATAGTCGTATGCGTTAATCTCCGTCTTATATAGATGTACGACAACAAATTTGCGTTCAACAGGGACAATTTTGTGATGGCGTTAGTTTTTATATTGGACTGAATTGATCTATTATCAAACTTAAAGATAAGAACATTGCCCGTGTAACATTAGCGCGTTATTTGTTCGATATTTTAATTTTCAAACGGGATATAAGCATTATTGAATTGCGACAGTATCTCTATTAAAAATTTAAATATCGAAAAAACAGTCTTGTCTAGGCGAATTCGCTTTAATATTAAAACTATAGCAGTTAAGCTGTCCCTGTTGAATTTGCTATGCCGTACGTTTTTTTTTAAGGCCGAAACGATACACGCGGGTTTCACGTCCTTTTTTAATAATATCGCAACATTCGAGTTGTATCTAACCGTGCCAATAAACACTCTATAAATATCGTATTGTGTGTTCGCAGCACCGCTTATTGGTCTAATGATATTATTGTTTGTTCTGTTCCGTGTGTGATGTAATGTTTACGGACAAATTAGAGTTTAAACGAGTTTAAGGAAAGCTCGTTCCGCGAGCGTGCAATGTCCCCGGTTTCTAAACGTATTTTAAACAATACTCTATGCAATTCCCGTATACAATTCTGGAAGAAATGTGTAATCAAGCGTAGTATGATACTACCTAGGTAGAAACCTATTAACAAATTGATGAATATCTTAGTTTGTAAATAATACAGGATAATATATAGGATATAGGATATTTTTAAAAACCTTAATGTAAATTATCGACTAGTATACCTGATATAATTTGATACTCATCATATTTAAATTTTAAATGTGACGTTTAAATTAACAACGATAATTATTTGAATAAATATGTATTTGTAATATGACGAATATAATAACGATATAATATATTATCTCCTTGTCGGGTATCGACGAAATCGACTATGTGTACCCTGCGTATTTATTTACACCGTTAAACAGTAGGCTATTTACACGTTTAATACGTTTGGGACGCGTCAGCCCCACCGTGTGTTTCAATCGTTATTGCCGTCGGTCGAGTAATTTTTTAAATAACCGTGAATCAATATTATAACATAATTGACGTTTCTCACGCGCACAATATATATTATTCAGGCACGAGCACAATAAAATGTAACTAGCTCAGTGATAGAAACGGATATTACAAAAACGTACAAAACATAACGAATTATAATATTGTCTATTATGTACGCGTACTAGCCGTCCCGCGCCTGGCGTTGCCCGTCATATCCGCGGAAAAATCCCGCGCGCACGCCGTCAAAACATTCGGATTACCGGTCACCGTAGCTGTGCGTAAAAAATTACAATCATTATGCGCATTTTCACCGTGTAATTATACAGGTTTGGCGCGCGATAAGATTCGCGCAAACGATATTGTAATAACATTTCGCCGGCGGCGACGGCGGCTACCAGTGTTGACACGCGCACGTAATAATTATTCCGCGCGTTTGTGCATACATTATGATATGCTGTTATTATGAAAATATAAAATATACATATATATATATTATTACTCGTGTATACCTACGCACAGTTTTACACGAGGCCGTTAATTCGTTCGCGGGATCGTGTGCATTACGTCGCGCGTAACGAACAAAGTGACGTACGTACACGAGAAATTTTTTAATTTTTTAAATTTTCGCGGTGGCGGGTGTCGCGCCGGAATTCCGAAACTGGAGGCGTATGTGAATCGGCGAGAACCGAACACGGGGATATTATCGCTCTCGGCGGAAACAGTCGAGAAATTAAAATTACTTTTTCCTATATAACGACATACGTTTTACGGACGCCTACACCGCGAACCGTACGGGCATATTCTTGTGCGTTTGAAGCGTGGAAAGTTTTAAAGTTTTTTTTTTTCCGAAGGTTCCTTTCGTTTCGAGTCGTCCGAGTCATCAGTTATTATTGTGGCACACCGCAATAAAAACGATGTGCCTACGTAGTTGTTTTGGATTTATTTCGAGACGTATTTTTCGGTCGTATCGAATTCGTCTCCCTATAAATGTGTTTACACAGGGGTAGTACTTGTACTCACTGTCTCTGAGTATAGTTCATTTTTTTTTATTTTGGTGGGATATTCGCTGAAAAGTTTTTTGTTCAATTCGAACCACTGTTACGTTTGTAACACTCCGTATTCTAACCTGCAGTAAACTAACGCGCACCCTCACGGAGGCAAAAGCATTCTATAGATTAACAGGTTCGATGTGTACAAGCAGAATTATTATATAATGTGTCTGAAACACGGACACTATCGACAAAAGACACAGAACACTCGATGTCATCCGAGAACCTTTTATCTTTTATTTATTCGTTTTTTTATTGTTATTATTATTATTATTTTTTTTTTTGAGGGGAGAAGTTCTAGCATCTTATGTTGTTTCTTGCTGGCAACTCCTGTAGCTATACACATTACATCTATACATACGTTGAGATGTAGATATAGTATTTTATTCGAGTTTCCGGACGATGACCGAACGAAATGTAATGCGTGAACTATAAAGCGACATACTTATCTATAGTTTTTAGTCGGTATATTAAGATTTATATCGGTACATTTAAATGTTTAGTGATCGTTTTACGGGAAAAAATAATCTTATACACTCGAATGATTGGTCGAATTTACATTTGTTTCTATAGTCTTCTCGATGTCTTATAAATGTAATATGTAAAACAATTTGCTTTAATTCAGTGCGGCGCAATGGTAGCATAAGTATATTACGAAATAAGTATACGATTTTTCTTTTTGAAATGATCAATAAAAATAAATATTCACCTATCCGAACGAATTTCTGTGCCCTCGTAAAGCAATATTCAATATTCTCGTTTATAATAAGCGTTTTATGATTAGACTTATAGTTTATTAATAAACAAATGTCAAGTATTTCGAAATTTTTAAATCGATTTCGTTTCAAATATAGTACATTGTACATCGATCGGTTTCGGAAAACTATTAGGTACGATTATACAATTTTCAAAATAACTATAACTACTTTAACTACTCGACGCCTCGCTTTCTATATCTGATAGTACCTATACCTTTGTCCGCGAGGTTGGGAAGTGCTTTTAAACAAATCCCTATGTTTGAATTGTTTAAATTAAATTGAATTAAAATAACTAATATGTCTTGGAGAGTAAAGTCATCTATAATAATATAGTTCCTATTCATTCTTAAAATATGCTAAATGAATATAAATAATTTCTGTAATACTTTTTGATAACATTTGTTTTCATTTGATACTTTGTTCTTAAATAGTTATGATCAAATCCTATTTATAATTAATTATTGCTAACTACAAGATATTTATAAAAAATTGCGTTTAAAACAAACAAAAAAAAACCCGTTCAAAACATACACATTTGTTTATAATTAAAACACTTTTAAAATTTAAAAAAAACTGTTTTTATTTTCAACCTACGCCTTTCCGTTTACTTAATAAATAATACATATATCGTACCACGGCTGACTGTAAGTTGCGACCTAAAATACTTTTTTGGCGTAAACTGCGTTCTGGGTATTTTTTTGATACATTATGTAAATTGCGTCACGTGTATTTTTCTAATGTATACAAATTGCGTTCATTAAATGTAATAAAAATATTCAAGTATAAAAAAAGTAGATAAATCAAAAAAAAAATCAATATTTTCCTTCTCATTTTTTCAGACTTAAGACCGTCAACATTATTATTAAAATATTGGTATGGTTAAAAATATTGTTGTTATGTGTTAAGAGTAAACTTTAATTAAGACTTAATAATTAATAACAACTATAAGGACAATATTATTTCATATTATTACACGAGTTCACTGATAAATATTATATATTATGATTTTATGAATTGATACCGGAAAAAAATTGAGTCGCCTCACAAATTCAAATTGAGTTGTCTCGTCGCTTATTAATTCATCGATTTTTCGTTGAATGATTCTTTTTTTAATCCGTAACGTTATGTAATAAATTTGAGATTGCATATTTTTTTAAATGCTTACAAAATCGAATTTATTTGGATCAGAAAAATTTTAATAAACTATTTAATTTTCTGTTAAATGCTTCGCAATTGTTTGTCAATACCCAAAATTCTGCCTATATTTGTGGTGGAAATTAAGCGTCTTTTTTTAATATAATATGTTTCTAAAATACATACGTATAGTTCGTAAATTGTATATTAATCGAGCACCCAGATGGTTGTATTTACATCATTATGTCATACATAAAACAATTATCACCAATTTGGGGATTTAAAAATGGTAGTCCGAACTTATTTTTGCATATTATTGTTTTTATATAAACCAGTACCAAATATAATATTATAATATTAGTAGAACGTTTTACTATGTACGCTGTAGATTATTACTTCATACTTGTCTTTAAATTGTTTCACCAATTGGAAATGAACAGGATATTCCGGCACGGTCAAAATTCAGTGTTTATTTCAGAGGTAACCGGGGGAGGGGGTATTACCTCCCCGTAGATCTCCCCACATGACATATGACATTACTACATACTACGTATTTAACTGCATGGGACATGATAAGTGAAATGAGTTATTATGGCCGATTATGAGTCTTATTATAAGTATTATATTGTTGATAGTAAAATTAAAAAAATATCGTGTTATATAAATAACCGTATTTTGACGAGGTACAAGAAAAAAGTCACCGTTGAACGTATTTTCTTTATTCCCCATGTGTACAAATTCCTTGATCTGGCTCTGCCTTTGGCATACCCCCTCGGATATTTACGGTACCCCCTACCCCCAGGAATAAAGGTCTGAAATAAATACCGGGTCAAATACACTGCACTGGCTGCTACCAGCGGGCCGCGATTCACGCACGTTTCAAAAATACCCGGCCGTGACTTACTATATAATAATATAATTTATGACTGTGACCTTTTCGCGGGGATGCAATTTACCGTCTTTGCGTGGCACGACCTTCCTTTTGAATTTCCATAACGTTCGCCTGTATAGCCATCACTCGCTGCAGTATAGTAATTATGTTCACGAACTGCCACCGGTATATACTTGATTAAATATCCGCAGTCATGTAGGTGCCTATATAATAATATTACGCAATGTTATTTAAATATAATATTGATTTCCCCCCCCCCCTTTGCAAAGGTCTTCGGTTTACCTATATATATATATATAGGTACGTACTTTCGTTTCGAAACGAAAATAACCGTCTGCCGCATTTTAAAACGGTCTTGTCACGTCACGCATTATTATAATACGTTCGGGGTGGACACGCGAAAATCGTATATACCTATATAAGTTCACCGTGCAGCAATATACCTATATTTTTATACTGTTTCCGACGAAATAAAAGCTACTTTTATTTTTATTTTTATTTTTTCCCCCGATTGATCAACATTATTATTACACCGCCGCTGTCTTGCGCATTTTATTTTTCAGTGACGTCAATTCACCCCGGACTGCTGCAGCTAGCAGTGCCCGCGGTGGCTTGTCGTCCGCAGCAAAATATTACATTATTACCGTTTCGTCGACCCGATACCGTTGACTATTGCCAACTTATAAGTATTTTTTGTACGGGTATTCGTTTCGTTTCCTCCCCTCCCTGCTTTTTTTGCTGCTTTGAGTTTATGTGGTTTTAAAAAAAAAAAAACGTCTATAACGGCCGCGACAACTGTGACGGTAAGTGTGTAAGGTACGTGTGTAATAAACGCTACGACATATTTTATCGGAACGATTCAAAATTTGAATAATATTTCGATCGATCGTATCGGGAATCCTACATAATTCACGAATTTCTAAAAATACGCGATTATAATAAATTTAACTTATTCGACTCGTAATACTGAAATAATATTATGAATATATTACAATACCTATAAATATATATTATATAAAAAAAAAATACTTATAAATTATTTTGGTTTTTTTTTCAGTGACTATACCAGAAGTACCAACTGAACGTCGTTGCCGTCGTTATCGTACAATAGTACAGTATGGAGTAATGCGGTTTGAAAATGGGGAAGGCGAACGAAGCGTCGGCATCAGGTAAGATAAATCCGCAGTTTTTTCTTTTTTGCCATATTATAATATTAATAATAACGTGTAGACTCTACACAGCAGATTTGACAGTAAATTGTGTAGTAACAAATCATACATAGGCATTAAGAAGAGCTACCAAAAAGTATTTATTATTTTATGATCAGTGATATAGTTATTGAATTATTTGCGAAAAACCACAAAACTACCCTATTTCCTAATTCTTCAACCTTCTTGGGATATGGGAAGGTGGTGAGTTATCATGACCAAATTTCACACAGATTACTATTACATAGTAATGAAAAATAATAGGAGGGTGATACAGCATCAAAAATATTATGGTTGTTTTTATTTTCCTACAACCAAAAGCCACTCTAGTATAGAGGTAAACTAGCTTATGCATATGAGTTTAACGCGTAAAATATTCCAACGAAATCGATTCGGTCAAAAGTATGCAATCATTATTTTATAAATAGGAAATTGCAGACATTTTTTTTTTTAACCCAGTGACAGAATTCGTATATTTCCTTTATTAAAGGATTTAGGTGATCGTGCATAAAATAATGTTTTTTTTTTTTTATTTATTTAAGATTTAATAATGTGAAGTACAGACTTTTTTTTTTTAATGTCATCGCCGTAATTTTAAATAAATATGCCAACTGCAGTAATAATATAATAAGTACAATAATAACATCGCAGGGACATTCGACTCAACATATTTTTTTGTCGTCAGTAATAATATATTATAATGACGCGTACTAAAATAAAATATGTAGAATATGGATATTTGCGTATCTCCAGACGAAAAAAAAATACAATTATTATTAGTATTAATGTAATTCAAAATCATTATTATTGGTATATTTTATTAACATATATATTATATGTTATTTATATTTGGTTATAGTATTATAATAAAATCAGGATACAAATTGTAGCTGAAAATATTATATGTGTACATTTTAATCGATTTACACCTCTGTAAAAGCTAAGGAAAAAACTGTAGAAATTGTATTTGAAGGATTTCAATTTTAAAAACGGATTATGATTCTTTAAATGGTTCTTTACTATAACGTTATGTTTGAAGTAGAAATAATTGTCCTATTTTACTGAAAATTGTGAAAAACATTGATTGTGTTTTTGAAAAAATGTATATATTTTAAGTGTTAAGCATTTTATGCTTATAGCAGACGCAATTCCTAAAGTTTTGGTCATTGAAATGAAAAAAAAAAAATCTTTAGACAATTTGGAAACCCGTTATCAAACTCTCCTTCCCCCTTAAAACGTGTATAACTTCGTTTATAATATATAGGAAGAGTCCACGAAAAGAACAGGAACAGTAGAATGTTTGAATTCTCGTGAAAATTGTATTTTAAAATGATATTTACATCTTATAATATAGGTTTTCACTGCGAGTTTTCGCCAATTTGCAGAAAATATTATTGTAATATTATCGTTCAATATACGTCCATTGTATTGCAATACTGCAACACTAAATGCGCTAAATGGCAAAAAATAACCTGATAGAAATGATATTACAATATTATATTATTCGTTACTTTTATGGACCCGTCGTAATACTTTTGAAATTAAAAATCGATTATCACAACGATAATATTTTATATTCGATTTCAGATATCGTATTTGGTAATTTGACTACATTGACTCCGTATTATTAAACCGTTTTTTATATGTATATATATATATATATATATATAGACGCATTTCTGCATCTGAGTGTACTTACCCGCACAGTTTTGCGGAGTAGGTATAAATTAAAATCTCCCACGGCCTTCGTGTTTGTGAGCCACCGTTACTATTACTTAGATATTTTAAACAGTGTTTCAAGTACAATAACAATTTACATTATATTGGGAAAAAAAACTCGTATATTATTTATCGAAGGTGTTGTTTTTTTTTTGGTAAAAACCCTTTGTTTCCCTTCGTATTTCCACCGTGAATTCAACAAACGCGTTACCGTTTTTAAATTTTCGAGTTCTGCAGCACAGGATCGCTGCGATAATATATCTGCGCTTATGCGCGTTGTATCTGAAACCCGTTTTTGAGCTGGGTTTCCAACACGATAGTAAAAAATAAAATTACAAGACGTATTAATATAGGTTTATCTACGAAAAAGTAGGTGAAATCCTTTCATAAAAACTAAAACATAAACGCATAATTCCGATTTTTAATCTACCAACCGACATTTAATTTATATGATTATATACGGTTTTATTTTTATAGTGTGTTTTTACGCGTTGGACAAGTTTCAGGGTACGTTAAAAATATGATAATATAATACTATACGACGATAGTATTGTATGCTATAATAACGTTTAAAATGAATATAATAATGTATACTATTTTTACAATCGTAAATTGTACGGTGAATTTAAATAAATCAGAGGAAAAATAGGAGGAACAAAAATTTGCGTTCACGTTCGTCGCGAAAAAGTACTCAATATCCCGTTTCATCGTTCCTTAATGTCAAAAGTAACGCGTTCCAGGCTTCGTTACTGTACGAAAGGAAAGCGTTCCTCCCCGTACACTTACGAAATCTATACGTATTTGTAGGTACGCCTATTTTCTCCCCTTGGTAATGTAAAAATACCTATACGTACAATCATATATACTTGTCAAAATATCTCGAGACAACGCCCCTCTTTCTGTGTACAAATGTTGTTTTTACATTATAAAAGTATACACTCGTATAGTACGTATGTATTAAATTGCTATACCGTTCGAGCATATGTAATTTAATAATCCATCTTGAGAGGTTATACGCCATCGTATCATCCGATCGATTTTAAACTTAATACTCGAACGCCGGGCTGTAGTTATATATATAAGTATATATATATTTATAAAATAAATACGATACCGAATTTCGGAAAAAGACACAAAGTTGACTGGGAAAAAATAAAATAAAATCGTGTAATATTCGTCAGCCTGTATAATTTTTTTCCGAACGGCGACTAGGTGATTCTGATCTACTGATATTTTCTACTACTACTTTCCATTATTGGTCCTATTGGTTCCAATGATTCTACGTCATTTGCACACAGCAGTCTTCTGGATCTTCCCTTCTGTGGACCAGATCTTCCTCCTGGCGGCCCGCGGACTCACTCTCTACTAGTTATTTTTTTTTCTGCACAATTGCGTTATTATTATTCATTTACCTCTCAGACTTTAGTTGCATTATAATAAAAATCGTTTGAAAAAAATAATCGATTTCGAAATTTTAAAGTTTAAACTAAAATACAAGTTTTATTAACTGAAATACGTATTCGGCTAAACCACGCAAAAATACTTTTATAACAAAATGCCAGCAGTCTGATGCGCTTTTGGCCAATATTTTTTTTTAGAATACAATAATATTGTCATTGTTTTTATCACATTATACGTTATTTCGTTTGAAAATATTAAAATCAAAAACAAAATTTATTAAACTCGTTTGCACGTGTAGTAAAATCTTTTTTATTTTCATGTGAGTACTGCAGTCTTTTCTTTGTTTTTTATGGCTTTTATCACTGGCATACTATAATCGCAATATTGTATATTAAATTACTACACAGAATTTTCTATTTGCGTATACCTGCAGCTATATCAAGATGGGTCTTATCAGTTTTCTTAATTTACTATAATATATTATGTGCCGACTGTCGTTTTACGTTATCGTAATAGAATACTTGTATTTTCATTTCATTGTAGAACAACATATTTTAGAACATTTTTTGTTATTTTAGAACAACGATTTTAGTATTTATAATTATAATAATATTTGTACACGATACATTTATTGACCATTAGATGAAAAAAAATGCCGGACATATTTCGCATCATAAGTATGCCGCTGTTGTAGATAGGAAATTTAGAAGATTTTGTTTTATTTATATTAGATATCCAAGTGGTATTTTAGTTTCCATATTATGCCGGGAGCAACGGTGAAACATTGTAATAAAAAAAAACGATTCTGAGCGGAACTTTGTTAACTCGTGCAATTCCGACATCAATTTCTAATCTGTTTTTTGTTTTAATTTTTAATGAAAGTTGTCTGGAGGATTTTATCAAATTTATTCAAATCCGCATCTTTCCGAGGAAGGTACCTCTGACACACGGTGCGTGAAAAAAACGAGAGCATTTTAAAAAGTGTTTCCCCCCTACCCGAAACAGTTTTTTCACACTACGCATTGAATCTGGAAAAAAAAAATACCGTAACCCTAATAGTAGGCCAAAAATATTATATTATTACTATTACGTCGGTGTGGGTTCAAAACGAGTTTAAATATATGTTCTACCTACGAGCTTATACGAGCTCATACTACACTCATACGTTCAAATATAATCATTATAATATATGTTTTATATTCGGTTTTTTTTTTTTATTTTTTTTTTTTTATTTTTTAATAGGTACCTAATTTGACTATGTTTCGATGTATGAGTTTCTTTCATGACTCGTATAACCTGATGCCGACAAATATACGTACAGTTATAGACTTCCGTTTTTTTTTTTTTTTTCAACAAGTCGTGTTTGTATTACCCGTGACATTAATCGGCAACCAGTTTTTCAATAATCTTTATAATATGTTATATTATATAGGTACAAGTTTTTTTTTTTTTTTTTTTTGAAATTTATTACTTCTATAATGCCTACATAAATTATTGAGAACCGTAATACGGATGAGTTTATTATTAAAGAAAAAAAACTACTAAATAGCCACTGTCAACATTACACGTCATAATATAAACACATTATTATTTTTTTATAATAATGTGTTGTTTTTTTTTCTCCTTCAAGAAAACTTGACGAATTGCTTTTAAATAATTTATTTGACCAGTATACCAGTATTTTACTTACCCGTATACATATATAAATAACTACGTTATAGTATCGTTAGGTAATATTTATTTACTTTTACACGAATAATTTCCTTTTTTAATCGCGATATGAAATTTTATCGTGCAATTTTTTTTTAAAAATAAGTTCAATTCAACATGAATAAAAGGAATACAAACAAAGATACGACAATTTTTTGCCCGTCATACTTTATATTTGAAACATTCATCGACATTTTCTGCAACTCAAACCCAATTACGGTCTTTTTATTTTTGCTGTTTGATTTCTGGATTATCTTCTGTGTTGCAACAGACAAAAAAACCCTACTAATACCAGCTACCATTCCTCTCAAAATCGTATTTTTTTGTTCATTCACAGCGTTTTTTCGTTGCGTACAATTTAATCAATGCATAAACTATATATCAGTATTATTTATTTATTTTTTCATCAACAATGTACAACGAATATTTTAATTCACAAAATCAAAAATAATTACAGCAAACAGCTACCTAACTGTTTATTACATTTAAAATAGAACACAACAATATTATTCTGTACAGCTACCACATTTTAAAAATTCTTACGAAAAATTAAAAAACACCGTGACGTCGTTTGAATATAGTATTTTTTTTTTCTACATATTTTATAGATAAAATAGTTTTTTCCCCATATGGTTTTTTTTTTTTTTTTAAAAAAAGATAAAGTATACACATAAAATTAATTATTTCGATTAACAATACTGTAGTCTGCAGATAATAATCTAATGTAAAACGTATAGATTACTCATATAAATACTCGGTATGATATGCAATTCCGATAATACGATTTATTTTAGTTAATCCTGTTAGATATTTGTCTGCGTGTTTATTGGTATAGAGACGGTTATTGTGGTTTTTGTACAGTGTAAAAATGTAATAATCCGTTCGACAAAAACAAAAAAATGTGACACGATGCAGACGTCGCGTATTTTCATCACGGGTAATAATAACCGGAATAGATTTTGTTTTCAACGAAGAATTTATACGATGAAGCATTTTACTTTGATGTGTATTAATATTGCGAGATAATTTTCAACCGGATTAGACTCGGCTAAATTTAAATATCTAATAATGCAAAGAGCTTGATCCGTTTTGGCGCTTTCCGAATAGGTTTTATAAATCTATGTAGTCGTAGTATTTCGGATCTGATCGATAAGGTTTATTTTTTTTTATTTTTATGAAATTCTTTGTACATTATTTCTTTCCTAATAATTGGGAGGAGGGGGGAACAAATCGAAAAATAAACGAATTATTTATTCGAATTCAATACGAATAATCGAAATATTCACCGAGCATACTTATACATAATAAATAAGTACGCTAGCGTGTTCTAAATATTATGTAGACGTGACATAAATAATTTTCAAAATGTTTTTACTCTTTTCGAGTTTTTATTTTTATTATTGGTTTGACTCATTGTGTTGCAATTCTCAGTGGAGTATTTAAAGGGAAAGATTAGTGAGATAGTATCTCTCTCCTCAAACATTTTTTTTCGGTTTCTTTTTAAATTCGAATTTTATTTGTTTATTTTTATCCAGAATAATCAAAACGTGTTGGTGACTGTATTAAACAGAAACCGTTTTAATTTATAAAAAAATAAGGGTGAAAACAACTAATATTCAATAATAATCACGATCGCTGCTCGGTAATTCCTTATCGCAATAGTAATTTATTTTTTTTGAACGATTCCGACGAATCATCGGTGTTTTCGAGCGGCCTTTTCGAATACATTATAGTGACGTACTATGTGTTACGGGGGTGGGGGGGTGTGTGGTCGAAATCGGGTCAATATCGTAAATCTCCGGGGAAAACGTGTGCTGCGCCCACGGTACACGGGCAAAACGTCGTATAAAATTGTTCGGCTTTTAACCGGGCAAACCTACAATATATAGTACAGTGGCCGCTGGCCGCGACCTCATTCGGACGAAACCGTATAATAGCGTCGGTATACATTTCGATTTTTCGCGAATATTGTAATATTGACGACGAAATAAACACATATATTTGCGTCGTGTGTGTTCATAGTTCAAACGTACCGACCATATTTAATTGTACCCAATGCAAAAACAATCATTCCAAATAACGGAATTTATTTTATCGTCATTTTATAATATTGTGTGATATTAATAATAATAATAATAAAAAAAAAAAAAAACCACTATATCTGTGAAAAATCTTGATTTACGGACGATATACGGTTTTCCCCCGAATGAGGTCAGCCACCGCCCGCTACTTCAGGTCTGCCCGGACAAAGGCCGAACAGCACGGCGCGTTTCGACGAATAAATTGTCGAGGGCATTTCTGAGGTTTGCCCGACTGCGGCTTTTGCCCGTGAAGTCGTAATATACTGCAAACATAATACAGTATAATGTACGCCACCCTCATTATTTGCCACCCGCCTAGGACACGGTACGGTACGGCTTCCTCGACCCGACCGAGACGTCGCCGGCCGTTTCCCGTCCGTTTAATATTCGTTTGAATTTGTATTTATTTGTATTTTTTTTTTTTCGCCTACAATATTATTTTTTTTAATAATGTCGGAAAACGCGATATATTTTTTTCTTTTTTACCGACGACGACGCGTAACAACAATAATAATAATACGACCGCGGCCATATAACAAAAAAAGCAAAACAACGCCGCCGCCGCCGCCGCCGCCGCCGCTGCAGCAATATAACGCTGTACGGTGACCAGCAATTTGTGCGTATTATTATGTTTTTTTTTTTTTTATTTAGTTTTTGTATTATTTTATTTTTTATCATTATTATTTTATTTTTTATGCATATATATATATATATATATAAATATATACAGTTTTTTTTTTTTATTTGTCGTCGTCCGACCGACGCGCAGAGTCGTGCTACAAACACAAAATGTGAGTCATGCGCGACCAAGCATAACTCCGGCGGCGGCGGCGGCGGCCCCGGCCGAGCAACGCGAACAACGACTAAATAGCCATCGTTGCAGAGTTCATCAGACCACTGTAGCACCGCGTAACTCCCCTCCATATCATATTATAGACGAGGGGGGGGAGGAAAAAAAAAAAAAAAAAAAA
>CABPRJ010002374.1:291309-319923 GCA_902439185.1 Cinara cedri
TTTTTTTTTTTTTTTTTTTTTTTTTTTTTCCCCCTAATATCATCGTCACGTTACGCGTCCTGTGCCGTCAGCCGCGGTACCCTAGCCGTTTTCCGCGACAATAATAGTTCCGTGTCGCGGTACGCTGTAATGGTAACGACGTACCGGTCCCGCCCGGTACGTGCGCTTCTTTCGCCCGTCGGACTTTTACGCGCGCGCACACGCCGCGGCCGCAGACGCGAAATCATCGCCTGGCCGCAGCCGCCGCCGACGCACCACGGCTGAGACGGTTGGGCTCCATCGAGGCGGCGACGACGGCCGGCCCCGCGGCGGCGGAACACCGTGGTCGTCGACGCCGCCGTATCTTTCCGTTCCCCTTATCTCCTACCTGCCCGTAAAATACTCATGTATACCCGTGTACCTGCCTACCGAACATACTCTTCCGACCGCAACCCGTTTCCGAGCAGCCGCCCACTCCCCCACCGCCGCCGCCGCCGCCGCCGCCGATGCCGACGACGACGGCACTGCCGACCGGTAGTTTCGAGGGGGGCCCTCCCCACCCCCGGGAAGACTGCCGCCGCCGCCGCCGCCGTCGCCGAGCTCTTGGTGGTCGATCGAGTCGGACGTCAGTATTCGTTTGCTCTCGACTCCGACCGGTAGTCGGAACAGCAATAACACTCTCTTCGCCTTTTTTTTTTTTTTTTATTGTCTTTCCGTTCTCGCGGTCTTCCGCACTTTTCGTCTTCGTCGTCGTCGTCTTCTTTTTCTTCTTCTTCTTCTTCTTCTTCTTCCTCTCCTCCGCGTCTTCATCGTCGCGCCCCGTCCGTCCGCCATCGACGAGTCTCGCGCGCTCTCTATAATACCTATATAACGACTCTCACACCGGCCTATAAAAACGATATCGCGGCACGATCGTGTCGTCATTCTCTCGCGTTCGGAATTACGTCTTCGTCGTGATCCGTCTCGCACGTCACTCCGCCGCCGTCGCCTTTTTACGTACGCATTTATTATTATCATTATAATATTTTTACCACTATTATTATACTTACCCGTTATATTTCATACAACAATAACAATATTATAGCTGTCGTTATTATTATTTTTTAAATCCGCATTGTTGTCCGTTATTATAGCATTATTTTATTATTATTATTATTATTATCGCTGTTATTACCCGCTATACCTACCGTACTGTTGTTAATATCATTATTATTATCATCCACATGCCGTATGTCTTGTCGTTTCTATTTTCGCACGCGTACGTCCGTCGGCGGGACTCGATTCTCTCTCTCTCTCTCTCTCTTTGTCCCTCTGTCTCTCTCTCTCTCCCTCTCTCTCTTTGTCCCTCCGTCTCTCGAAATTTTCTTATTTTTCTCTGCTCGGCCCGGGTCTTAACGTTGTATTTATTATACGTATCCACGGCGAAACGCACACGCACACACGCGTATACACACACACACACACACACACACGCACGCACGCACAGATACGCACATCACGTCCGACGCATCGCCGCGGCCGCGTCGCCCTGCGTGTACGACGCGCCGCCGACCGAAGACACACCGCGACGACAACACGATAAACACAACACAATGCACGATGCGATATCGGGGCCGCCAGTGACGACGACGACGGCGACGGCGACGACGGCGACGATGACGACGGCGGCGACGACGACGACGACGACGACGACAACGACAACGACGACGATGACGGAGATGACGATGATGGTGCCACTGAAAATGGCACTGAAAGAATTCACGGGGTATAATTTTACACACCGCCCGTAGTTCTTCTGTGCCTTGCTCGGTGACCATTAGAAACGCAAAATCTCGTTACGCGCCGTTTAAGTATACTATGTATTGGGTCGTCGTCGTGTATCGGTTTTTTTTTTTCAATTTTTATTATAGTTTTTGTTTTTTATTATAATTTTTTTTTTTTTATTATTATTATTATCAAGGTTCCGAGAAATTTTTTATTTTTTTGTTATTTTTTTTTCATTTTTTTTTTTTTTCCTATTTTATGCCGGAACCCAATATTACAATACCGCTATTATTATAATAATACAATGTACATTACGCAGTAATAATAATCGCGACACAAAAGCGCATTTATCTGTATACGTGGTAATGCACGCGCGGCGATAATAATTTATAAGTAAGTTTATTTTCGGGTAAATATTTGCTGTTTTTCCGGAAGGGGGACGGGGCGGTTTACTGTATCTTTTTTTTCCGCGTACACGTATTCCGAGTATGTTATTCATTTCCCCTCCTCCTCCTCCTCATCCTCCTCCCCCGCACCGCCCCGCGAAATCGACCGTCGAACTGTACACGCGGTTTTGCTCGTCTTTCACGCGGGCGTATGGCTACGATCGAGCATATATGCACAACTGCAACACCGAATTATTATAATAATATTACAACCGCGGCCGTACGTGTCGGTATGAATAATAATAACAATTATTATTATCGTTTTTAAACGCTACGACGGGTTACGCATTCGTACGTATAGGTACTCGATTGTTATTAATTCACAGCCAGCCGCCGTATTCCATGATAAATACTATAGTAACAATAATAATACATACATTAATAATTTTATACTTACGATATTTTGGTTTTGGTTTTGGTTTTTTTTTTTTTTTTTTTAATTTTATTTTTTCTAAAATGTGTGTTTGTACAAGCGTATGTTAAAATGTTTGTAAAAGAACGCTTGGTTTCATATTATGTTTTATTGCATTATCTGTATATACGTCGGAGGAGGGGGGACTGGGGCGGGGAGGAATGGTTTTTTTTTTTTTTTTTCAATTTTTATTATACGTGCTCCACAATACAATGTGTGCCTATAGGTATTACCGGTCCGTATAACAGATAAACGCGTCCGCCGTCGCTACACATAATTGTATCGCACACGCGGATATACGTACTATTACATTGTACGCGTACCGACCAATTCAATACGCGTTTCATAATTTTTTCCGTTACATTTTTGTACCGTCATACTCCCCGTCCGTATTGTTGTGTGCGTGTGATTGTTATTTTATCAGAGGGGGAAAATCACTAACGGAAATCGACGCGCAAAAATTATTAATGTTCGGCATTCGTACGGGAATCGTAACATTGTAAAATATCGTCGGGAAAAATACTGCGGACTGCATCAGAATACGGTGCGCACGCTGTTCGCGAGTGATTTATCCTCGGCGCGTTATTATTTACGGGTTTTTTTTTTTTTTTTTTTTTTTTTTTTTTTCGTTTTTTTTTTTTTCACCCGAGACGTATTATATAAACCGTGACGGCGTTTACGTCTTCCTCCTCTCCCCCCCTCCCCCCCACCCCGCGTTTCAACAACTGTACGGCCGCTCGCCCGCCGCCGCAGAGAGATCGCGCCGTGTTGTACCGTCCGCGATTCGTCAGTACCGTTGTCGCGCAGAATTCTCCCGGGAAATTCGACCGCGGTTATCGAAGTCTCGAGGATCGATTTTTTTTTTTTTTTTTTTTATTTCCAGCCCTCCCACGGCGAAAAATATAACGTTTTGTACAGGGCGCGCCGGGATTCGACTGCCGCAGTGTGTCCCGTATGCAAATATTTTATGTATTTATATACTGCAGTGTACCGCGTAATCGCGCAATACTCTTATAGCCAGGGCCTAAAATACATCAGATTTCAGGGGGGGGGGGGGGGAGGCACACTTTTCAATTCAACTGACAGAGTAAATACCGTGTATTGGTTAGAGTGGCCTCATTAATTGATTGTTATCATCTTTAAAAAATGTCTACAATAAAAACTAACGCGCGCAATATTTATTAAATTTGGTACACACATTCGTAATTCGGGGAACACGCTCCGTGTCAGGCGACACATTAATTTAGGCCCTGCCTGTCACGTGTATTTTATTGCAGTACACAAGAAACGCCGTCGGATCCCGCGGGGTTAGCGGGCGAGCAAACAATAGGCTTTACTTTTTTTTTTTTTTTATCTCTTTCTCTCGAAACTTCGTTTTGATGTTGATAATTTTCGTTAGGCAATTAGATGCGCATTATACGCGCGCCTATAGTTTTTTTTTTCTCTTCGAATTTAAAGAATAACCGACGAAACAGACCGTTATAATACAATACGCGATACGCTGCCGGTAACGACGCGCGTTGTTTCCGTACGGACGTTGCGCTAGTTTTTTTTTTTTTTTTTTTTTTTCCATTATCTCGGGATACAAATTTCGGAACGAAACGGGCGGATAATATTTAATACAGCCGAATCCGCCTCCCCTCCCCGCACATCATACGATTACACGTAATAATATATCGTACGCGCCGCGCAGGCCGTGTAAACGCGGTGATGTGTTTATAGAAAACGCGCGTGTACACTTATTACTAAATGTGTGCCTATTTATATTAAAAAAAAAAAAAAACTAAAAACCTCGCTTATTAACGCGAGAGACAATCCGAAATAATAGTATAACGACGACGGTAATAATAATACGGTCTGTTAATAATACGTTACATACCCATGCGCGATGCCCACTGTTTCTGTACGCAATAATAATCATAATAATATTCGGCGTCTTAATTGTAAAAAATAAAAAAATTGTTCTCCCGTTAATATTACGAATAGAAAAAAAAAAAAAAAAAGCAGACGTAATTATACATAATAATATTGTGTGTGGTTGTTGTATGGGTGTATATATACATACCTACTTATAATATAATGTAATATTATATAGATAACGAACAATCGGACGGAGGGGGGAAACCGTTATTCTGCTTCTAATGTTGTAATAATATGTACGTTTAATCTTTTTATTTATTTTATTTTTTTTTTTAATACAATGTATTATGTATTATATTATATTTATATATATTAAATATATCTAACCTTTAATATGATAACGATGTATTTGATTAAATTTGTGTTTGTTTTATTTTTTTTGTTGATATTATTATTAATGACTAATAAAATTGCTTTAGTCCGCTCTATATAAAAAGCCGATATTTTTTTTTTTTTTTTATTATCATTAGTATTATTATTCTTCATTATATTCTTATGAATACTGTTTTTTGTTTGTTTTTTTTTTCTGACCGAGCGTTTTCGGATTATCACAGAGCCGATACACACCGCAGGAATATTATTGTCGTCTTTTACGAGTATATTATACACGAATACATTAACAAACAATATTTTTTCGTGCTTGTTTTTTTTTTTTTTTTTTTACGCATAATATAATTCATATCTGTCGAACTCGAGACAGGCGAACCATTATATTACGTATATTACCCACTTATATACATATATACGTAGGTGAACGTTTTGATGCGGTATGGACATAAACTTTAAAATATTAAGTTGTACACAAACATTAAGTGAATTGGATTTTTAGTTTTTATTTGGTAGGCATTATATGGTAAATTGAATAGTTAGTTAATTGTTCGACAAAACAGAAATGTTTGGAAATTTAACACGGCGTTCATTGTAATAAGTTGTACTTGGCGGTAAAAAAAAAAGAAAAGAAGAAAAGTCGAGCGTAATATAGTAATTTTGTATTTGTTTATAGGCGTTTAAAAATCAAATTTCGACGAAAATCGTAAACATTTAAAAACGTGTGTAACCGAATTTCGTTCAGAATCGTTTTTCGTTACAGCAATAGTTTAAAATATATAAATTAAACGACCGTTTGTATCCTCTGTAACCTTCCCGACTTCTCGGGCGTACAATAGTTGACACGCCCGTTCCCAGTATAATCGACTTTTTTTTTCAACTATTACGCTTGGTTAACTTTTGATATTTTGTTTTCTCCGTTAACTGCGTAATAGGTACCTATACGTATTACTGTAATATTATTAACTCGAGTTAACATTTCTTAATATTCGAGTATAATATGGCAGGTACCTATAAAAATTGTAATATTTCGGAGGCGTACAGGTTGAAAATTTAATTTTTAACCGGCCCGCCGGTAAATCCAACACGGAAATATCGCGCTAAACATTGAGTATACCCGTGCGGTATGTTCGACAGTTAGTATGGTTTCTTTTTTTTTTTTTTTTTTTTTTGTTTTTCATACGATCGCGGTGCGCGTGTACACACGCGAATACTGAACCACAGGCAGTGGCAGTCGGTTCGGTAAAATCGGCAATTTCCCGTNCAACACGGAAATATCGCGCTAAACATTGAGTATACCCGTGCGGTATGTTCGACAGTTAGTATGGTTTCTTTTTTTTTTTTTTTATTCGTCGTTTTCACCCGACGAGTTAAGTATTATATTTTCGGGAAGTCTAAATTACAATCGAGTTGATTACGCTGTTTTCGTCGACTGTGTACGCACGCATTATTGATGTTTGCTGTTGCTCACGCGCATTACGTTACACGGTTACGCGTACGCGAAGAGACCGACGGTGTCTATCGGATATTCCGTATGCATGCGAACGTAAGAGGAGAGCCCGCGCGAATATCATTCGGGGGGCCGGATTTATCGTTATAATATGTTATACGGCTGGTATACACGCGTCCGGTCGTGTTTTTGTTTGTTTTTGTTTTTCATACGATCGCGGTGCGCGTGTACACACGCGAATACTGAACCACAGGCAGTGGCAGTCGGTTCGGTAAAATCGGCAATTTCCCGTCGCGGTTTCGCGCCGGCCGCCGGTACCGTATACGTACAATTACGGTATGTTATTATTATTATTTTCTGACTCGTTCGCCGTTTCTAGTGCGGCCGTAATAACGATAACGTTTTAGTAAAACGGTTTCGAGACCGCGCTCGCTCGCGCGGCCGTCGTTCGGGTGTACGGTACCGCCGGAATATGGTCGGCCGCAAATGGGTATTTGCCACTTGCGCGATGGCCGTACCCGTGATCGGCCGTCATACGCGACGGGCCGGGTCGTTTAAAACGTTTCGAAACGGGCCGGTGTTGAATCCGAACGCCGTGAAACCGTTTCCCCCTCCCTCCACAACCGCGCACACCCCCCCACACCCCACCACCCACTCGCTTATACCGAAACCAAACCGGCCGTTGTCGCCTGCGCGTGTACGGAAACCGCGGACCGTCTTGCGCGCGCCTCCTACGTTCACGGAGATGAACGGTACCGATTGTTATGAGAACAACGTCCGCGGCCGTCGCGTGTGTTGTCAATGTCTGCGATTTCGGGTCCGACAACAGTAGACGCAGTAAACTCGCCGTACTCCGCGCGCCGACAATGTTGCGACGGCGCGCCGTGACACGGAGTCGCGTCGCACTCGTGATCGTCACAAAGAACGGATTATAAACGGCCGGGCCGCGTTTACAGTTCGTTTGGTTTTCCGAGGAAGTCGTTGTGAAAAAACTATTGCGACGTTCGGACTGGAATCGGAGTTCAACCGCGAATAAAACAAAATTAAAGCTGCATCTGTTTGAAAAAAAATTTGAAAAAACTAAAACGGCTGTAACTTTCGTTTGAGATAATATTTTTAGAGAAAAATCTGCGTACAGCCCCCGAGAACGTCCCGCTCTGTAAATTTGATTATTTGTGTTTAAATTCAAAACCTAAACGCCACAATTCAATTTTCCAAGTTTTACGAGAGAAATATATCGATGCAAACGCACAGTCAATATGGATCTGGCCTTGTGCATGGTATTAGACCTACGCCGCGCTAATAGGTGCACGTCGTGTTACATATAATAGGTCCCCCGTTGACGGCCCGACTCCCCCCTCCCCGGTCGATATTAATTATTTTGTTATGATATAATAAGATATTTTGTTTTCGTTGTACAATAATTAGAGCAGCGGCGACACACTGGCCCCGAAAACCGCGGCGTGTCCGTTTCCGCACCAGTGCAGTGGCGTTAATGCGTTATATTTGAGATTTAGTCGAGGTGATGGAGATTATATTGAACTTGGATATCGTGTCGTATATTGTATGACGTGTCCTATTACACTTAACCTATCGATAGCCTTGAAAGAAAAACATCAATTTTGTATAATTTTTTCCAAGTATATTTTTGTGAGTAATTTATTATAATTCAGTCTGCCTTAAAATTATCGTTGATATCAAAAAAAAAAAAAAAAAAAAAAAAACTATATCACATATTATTAGTTTATTTATACTATTTAGAAATTAAAAATACACATCTTACATCGCACATGTGTATTGTTGCGGTACGGTATCGTTTAAAACTAGAAAATATAGACAATTTTCGAGTTATTTATTCGATATAGTGTATATTTTTGAATATAATAGGTATCGACAAGTTTTTTCGACTGTAAAAATAAAAAAATTTGAATTGTAAAAATACGTAAAGTCGCGTAAATAACAGATACTAAAAAAAAAAAAAGATCAAGAGGGGAGATATAACTACCTAATCTCCCTTAAATACGCCACTGGTCATATCTGTAGCTGTCGTTTACTATTATACGACTTATACGAGTTTATTATAATTTTATAATATGACCCCGGTATATTATATACACAGTAAGTGGCCATTTTTATTTTTTTACATACGTTTATAAAATACCGAGTCGTGCGTAAACTTTACGATCATTACATGTTTACTTTATCAATCCGTTTATAAAATTTTTGTTCTACGCAAATTCAAATAAGTAACTACTACTACCTATAACATAATAACATTTAATTGAATTAGGTTGTTTAACCGTATTTAAGTTTACTACAATTGAACGAGAATAACATTTTTTTTTTTTTTTTTTTAGAAAACACATTTTCTATAACCACGGTATATAGTTATAATATTATACGTATAGCCGATGAAAGTGCTTCATAGAAATTGCTGCGGATATATTAATATAATATTATAGTGACGATGATGCTTTCGACTGCATGCAGTGGAAATTGGGCGTACCAATATTATGTTGTAGTGCTCGTTGTAAATTATTATATTATAGTATTAAAAAAAAAAAAAAAATGTTCACGGAAACGACATGGTTATTTAATCGCGCGAAAGAAAGAATGAAAAAAAAACAGCTTCGCCACTCACTCGTCGCGGAAACCGTTTGTTTTTTAAAATTAAAATTCAACAAGAGTTTGTAAATATTATTCTTAGATTCTGAAACGTGAGTATATTTCATTATGAGTTTTAACGAGATCGAGCGACGGTCACGTCATCGTCATCTACTCGAGTACTCATCGTTCGAAAAAAAAAAAAAAAAAAAAAAACAAAATGTCAAAATATCGCAAATATTGGCCTACTCATCGACGTGCGTAAAGAATGTCTGGTGTTTTATTTATTTTTCCATTGTCTATAATATTATTATTGTTAAGAGGATATGACCGCATATTTGCTGCTATCTCGGTTCAACCAACAGGCATAGTAAAAATTACGTATAACTATTAGAATTAGAATTTCGTGATGACGTTCAGGTTGAAATCGTCAAAGCGTTTAAACACGGGTGAACAAACTAACGTGGAAATTATTTTCCAGTGAACCGCGTCGCTCAAAACGTCGTCAAATGAAAATGTTACAGCAATATTAGTTTTTAGTTTGTTTTTTTTTTTTTTTATGAAAATTAGCTTGTTTTGTTTGACAATATATTAGGTAAAAAACAACTTGGTGCGCTCCCGAAAATAATCTTCTCATTAAATCGTGTTGATCTAAATACCAAAATTTTATAGTTGTGTAATTTATAATCGCCATGCTGCATTGTTGCGCGTTAGTTGGATTTAGGCAGTAAATTAAGAGGCAGCTACTCGTGCATTTGTCTTCTACGTTTTACAAACGCACATCATGTTCATTTCAGTAGAACCGATTTCAGGATAATAATTGTAATATTAAAGTGAATTGACTTATTATTAAACCTATAGAAAAGAACATCATCATGTGTTTATATGTTGGTTTTTAATTTTCAAACGAAATATGAACGTGGGAACTATCACAATTTAAAATAGGCTTGCTTAAAAATGAAAATAACGTAAAAATCAACGTACAAACAGCGTTATCAACGTGTAATCAACGTATAACCACACGATGAGTAATTGTTTTGATTTTAGTTTTGATATTTATAGAGTCAATCCACGCTAAACTAAAAACAAACGATTGATTGTGCTAAATGCAATTTTCCTAAGACGTGCGTTTGTAAAACAGAGACAACAAATATGCGTCTTTTTAAAACGTTTTATTTCTGCACGCCTCGAACTGACGAGCTGCCCCAGCGGATAATGTTCAATATCGCGCGGACTTTATACACATAAATTCAAGTCAATGTCAAGTCTTATTATTATTAAATTGTTAAAAAGGTTTAACACGGAAATTCGTTTCGATGATTCGATACACGGGATTTTCCATATTTCCATACATACCTACTGAGGTTTTCGGCATTTACTAGGCAAAAAAAAAATATGGTTATAGGTTTTTAATGTGGATGTAAAAATCTAATTTTTTTCCCATATGTATTGTATATTATTTATGAGAATACCTATTGACTATAATATTATGACAAAAATAGAATGTGTTTTGATTTTTTTTTTACTCGGAAAACGATTTTATACGATTAATAAAAATACTCAGATTTATTCATTTCATACATTGAAAAATTCGGATTTTTTATGCGGTTGCATTTTATTTAAATATTTATCGACATTTTCAGCAGTTAATTTTCATAGGACCTTTATTTTGTCGTTTAATTTTTGTTGCTTTCCGGGTTACCGTGGCAACAATAAAGGGGGAAATACGACTAATACGTATTGCTTCAGAATTATATTTTCGTATTTTACAGTACATAAACTAATAATTACCTTGCATATCCTACCTTCCCAACTAAGTTCACCTACAGCAGTGGCCTATAAATAACTGTGAGCAGTTTTAACTTTTTTTTTTCACTTTCTATTACGGTACAAAAATTAAATATATTTTAATAATACCTGCGGTTTGTCGAATACGATTCAGTACACGCGTATTTATAGTTATGGTCGTAGTTTTAACTGTTTTGACGCATAATAGTAGTACAGGTACACGTGTTTTTTGACGTGTAAAAGTCGTACTGCAGACGTTCCTTACATTATTATACGAACGTCGTTCGTGGTTTTACGCATTCTTCACTGCGGGTACCTGCTAAACAACTGCACATTAAACGTGTATTGTGTTTTTTCGTTGTCTTTTTTTTTTTTCAGCATTGTTGGTACCATAGTAATATACGAGCTTCATTGTTTCATATTTCCTATAGGTATTATATACATATACATTGCATCAGCAGTCAATTCACCCTCGAAGCTATATCGGGTGAGGGTGCCAAACACGACCAGACACGAACCATATAATTTTACATTATTATATTGTATCCCTTCTATAGGTAGGTATATTATACTTATCGTTTCCGCCCATCAGTCTGTTCCATTTTGTAGCTATCCGTAGGTATAATACAATGCAGTTCGTATTCGGTCCGTATAAATACTGCAGTACTGCATGTAGTTAGATTAGCTGTTTAAACCGCGTATAGCTGTGCGTTGCTCGTCATTTTGTTTTGTGCACAAAATAACCACCAAGGCGTCTCAATAACATATTTTTCCGTCAAATACGTAAGTAAAATAATTTATTTTTATATTGTTTTAATGATAAAACCGTGTGTATAAAAAAACGATATTTATATTATTATTTTCCGCGACACCAAACATATAAAAACGTTTATTTGTTTTACACTTAAAGACAAAACATTGTCCGTGTTAGCCTATGATTTTGGATTTTTTTTAAATTATTTATCTTCTATATAATTACCGTTTTATGTACGTTACATAGTAATAAAATGTCAACATCAGTTATTTAATCAATTATATTATTAAAATATCAAGAAGAAAAAAACTATACGATTATCTTCGCAACATTTTCAAGTTAAATTAGAATAAATAATATTATTTATTTAATTATAATATTATCATTATAGTTTTTTCGGACATATTATAATCGGATATCATCAAACAACACGAACTTTTCAATAATAATATTATATTATAACCAGTGATGTACCTACACACGAAATTAAATTTGTGTAGCAAGTTGAACAGCTAATATAGCATACCATTAATACCCTCCCCAAATCGCATTAAACCGCACCAAATTAGCATTATATTTTAGATTCGTAACGTAGCTAAAAATGTATCGGTTTTATAATGATGTTTTTTAATTTTTTTCTTTTTATCTGTGAACAACTTTTCTACCAGAAATCTTGCTCCGATTTTCAAGTGTTGTATCTATTCCAAAAGGAAATTTTACCTGGGTAGTATTTTCTGGTGGAAATTTGACTATTATAAATAGCTAATTGTTATCAAAAAAGAAAAAACATTTCTTTTCTTATTCATATTTTTATACTGTTAATACGGAGCGGTGGAGGTTAGGGGCGTATACATAAATATAGTCTGAAAATATATAGCACTTGAGCCCAATAGGTTTTAGAGTATACACACTAAGACTAAATTAATTAAAATATTACAAGTAAGGCTTGAGATGACTCAGAAAGGGGGACTGAAAAAAAGGGGACTAAACATTTTACTTTATATAAGAAAAAGGACTGCGACTCTTCCACACCCTCCTCACTTCAACCACTACTCTCATTGAAAATTATCCGGTTCGTCACTGCAGTTCAGTATCCCGCTTGCCTTCTAAACACGATCCTCTATAATTTATATGTATATTAATCGTTTACTATCGATGCTAAATGAGAGGACATTTGAGTCTATCGTAGATAATTTTCAAGTCCATATCTTATAATATAACTAGAAAAAATATTGCACTAAATAAATTTTCTTTTCGGCAGTTTTACTATATAAGTTTGTAGCGTGATCACCTGATGATGTATATGTGCCTACCCGCTGCAAGATTGTCGCGTATGAATTCACCAAAAAAAAAAAAAAAAAAAATAAAATAATTGTAATAATAATTAAAATTAAAATTACCGAATGCATTAAAAATATGTGTGCTTACATGGTTAGGTATACTGTGCACACTGATTGTAATCTTCACTCGGTAATTTATATAGTATTATATATAAACGAGATACCTACGCGTAAAAGAGACGAATAAAGCATCGGTAGGTAGCAGTAATACTGTTATGTAGTATAGTAAGTATAGTAAGTAGTGTTCTTGAAGATCTTTATCGAATTTGGGAATAAGTACTCCATTATAATGTAATTAAGTCTCTATTATTTTGCCTTATTGCCGGTGCAGCTGGCATGACACCAGTGTCCTATTTGTTATTTCGGTTGTAACAGCCGTATAACAGTTACACGTATTTTACGTTATTATTATAAAACGAAAAATCGTTCGGTTCGTGCCGGCAATAATATTATGTTTTCAGTTGGTCGCCTTTAACTATGTACATGTATATATATATATATTGTATATGCCAGGTAAATAAAAAAGGCCGGCGTCAGAGCAACTGGAAAATTACAATTTATACTTGTGCGAGTTGACGAATTAATTTTTGGAAAGGTACGTACCGAAATTGAAGTTCATTATGTTATTAATAATCTGCTTTTATTGCGAATTGAGAATTATAATCTGATCTAATAACAAAATTTCGAAAACCGTCAGCTACAAAGTATGACACAATAATATTATAAAAACTCTGTCCAAAACATTACTCGACTCCACATATATTTAAAAAAAAAAAAAATCAAGTACATAATATGTACTTGTATATATACATATTACTTTATATATTATATAAATATAGCTGTACGGCATATGCATTTAAATTCAAAAGTATTGGTTTTTGAATAGGTACCTAAGTGCCATATCATATTGTTTACTTAGTTGGCCACCTGGTGTAACACACATATTTTCATTTATACCTACTTAAAACGTATTCGTATGCATTTGATGCTTTGTGACTTATAGGGGGTGGGATTCCAGTGGCATACAATCGTACATTAAATGTTATACTTTTTTATAAATAACGTATACAGTTACTTATTCAACAAATTTACAAGATCGACTGTGAATTTCTGTAGGTAGGTAGGTATACCGAATATAATGAGATAAAAGACCATTATTTAGATATTATTTAGAATCGTATATTTAGATAATTTTTTTTTTTAGTATTTCATATTATAATATTATTTCGTTATAAATCCGAAAATTGAGAGTATACTCGTAAATTATTATAATAAAACGAAATTCAAACAAAATTTTTATACGTTTAGAGATATTTTTATTTTTGCGTTAAAATTCGCATTTTCAATTGTATTTCGTTGTATTACACGTTTTAGTACATGATTAAATTTCACAGTTTTTACTTCTTACCGTTGATTAGCGGAGATATTTTTTTTCCGATTTCTTTAACAGAAAGCGCGTTTAGTACAAATATTACCCCAATCCCAATACTTATATTCTATTGAATCGATGACTTTATTATTTTTAGCGAGTAATAAAAGTATGCGTATTTTAAAATTATTGCACCTGTACGGTAATCTTATATATTGCTCAAGTGTCGAACAAAATATCCATAAATAGTATGCTTTTTTGATGAATAATTAATTGAAGTCGATCTGGAAGAGCGTAGTGATATCATGTGTACGTATTTATGAGACCATTTAATTGGAAACAAATTACGGGGGTGGGGTCCCAGTTTCATTATACATATTTTAGGTTTCGTATATTTCACGTCCGAACGTACACCGCTGGACGTCCCCTCCCTTTTTCCAGTTGTGGCTTTGACGCCTATACAATTCAAGTTACAATTATAAAAAAAAATAAAAAAAATATCTAAACTTATTTTTTTTAAACCTGCCGTCGATTGACGTGGTCTTCATTGCGATGGAACATAATGATTTTTCAATCTGTCACACAAAAACATCAGGTACGCCATCGTTATTCAATCCAATGTCCATCAGCAATCCAATCGATTGTTTGTATAGTGTGTGTACTTTTGGGGAACGTATGTACACCAATACAGTGCCATGAGCATAATTGCACAACGTTACATAATATTACGGAACACACATAATTATGTTACACGCGTTATCTATATTATTATTACCTACATGTCCGACAAACGTTGTCGTTTTATTTCGAAAACCGTAATGTCAATAAAGTAATAATAATAATAAAAAAAAAACGTAGGCGAGAGCACCTATATATGTGTATAATGTATACGTATAAAAAACTACTAAACGAGTCAAATATGTGCTCGGTTCGTTTTTGGTTTGTAATACAATAATATTGCGATCGTTATCCAATTAAAAATTGTGCATTCGTTACAGTTAATATTATTGGTAGTCAACGGGTAAATGTATCGCCTTAACGCGATATTATCGATCTCGATCGAACCACACGCGTATAATTAACGACTGTTAATTATAATAATGCGTCCGTAATCTTAATAATTTGCTGTCTGAGTACACACGGAAAAACGAAGAAAAATCGACAGGAAATTAAAAAAAATAAATTAATACAAGTACTCGAGCTTTTATTGAAGTTATTGTTTCGATAAAAAAAAAAAAAAAAAATCATATCTTATGCATATACAAAGTCGGACAGCGCACCTTGTTCGGCCATTGTTGTAGGTGGAAAGGCGGGGCAGTGTATTAAGTTGATATTATATTATACCGATAGCAACGATGAATCATTGCGATAAAAAAACGATTATGAACTGGTGAGGTTGTAGTGTTAGTCGTGGTTTTCTTTATCTCTTGTAGCCGAGGTAATTCAGAAATCGACAAAAATAAATTCGACGAATCGTCGTCATTTTTTGTCCGGTTTTCAAAGTTTTTAGAAAATATTTTGGGAAATATTCGCATATTTCAAGAGATGGCACCGAAAATACGGAACAATTTTACTATAAACAAAAAAAAAAAAAATGTTTTACCGTGAAAAAAAAATACATCTTAATGAAACTAATATAGTTTCGCATCGCTACACTTAGAATTCGAAATGAATCTTTATTGTAAAAAAAAAAAAAAAACTAGCAATATTGTAAAAATAAATTGGTTTTATAATATTTTTTATTATTGACTTTCCAATAATCGATTGATATTTTTTGTGTAAAAAAAAAAAAAAAAACCACCAAAAACTAAAATCGTATTGTATTGCGAAGAATGTTCCTTATATACACTCGATAATACCACAATATACATTGTCCTAAAAAATCAGTGAGATATTCAGGTACCTAATATATTTGTTTTCGTGATATATTTAATTCGCTGTCCCCGTTATTCGTTGCTTGTAAGTTTGTTTCGTCTTCATACACGTATAAAATATGATGTCAGCTCGTAAAGTCAACAAGCAGATGAAGAAATAGTAAAACGTATGGAGGGGCGTTCGATATGTTTTACTAACTGTAACTGGTTGATTATTTTTATCGTTGACTATAATTTGCTCGGTTGTTCTACTATGTATCTGCAGATTGTTATTATATTACATTGTATTTGTACATTTATAAACTCGACTTGGTACAGTTAATTTTCATAAACATCCGATTACTGTTGTACGTACTTGAATCGCGCTGATCAAAGGCGGATGATAAGGTCGGGTTTTTTTTTCTCGAAATTCGAACGCGAATTTTAATTTATATTGAATATATTGGTAATTATGTAATTATGCAATGTTAGTGTGTTAACTTGGTAATGCTTTCGTAAATAAAATGCACGTTAAATTCGTTATTATAATTTTAAACACTTCGAGCTGATTTAATATTTCGTTTCCTTTTGTGACTTGTTTTTTTGTTCAACCGAAGACTATTTCGTATATTCAACTCGACTTGATCGAATGTTAATTATTGTCTCTTGGCCCTCATCTTGCTATTACAATACTTCATAATACTGTATCTGATTATATTTGACATGTGCGTGTATGTGTACTATAATATGCATACCGCAGCAATAAAATAAATTGTATTTTGAAAGTGAGCGTGTAACCTTCCAATGGCGTATACATATAACTTTTGAATGGGGAATCAGTGGCAAACAATTTCCTCGTGAGAAAGTTGTTTTTAAATCTATATAGACAATTGTGCATATTGTGCAAACAAAAAATGTAACAGGAGGGGACCCTGGCCACCCCGTGTATACGCCCCTGTAAACTTTGGAACGCACACGACCCATTGTTTCCGCCGCGCTCAGCGGCGTGCTCAGGAATTTTCAATGGGGGCAGATGTCGTAAATAATATTCGTGAATAAACCGTAGACCCTTCTTTTCTACTCAACTTGACTGTGGAAATTACAAGCCGGATTCAAAAAGCCAGTTTTTAATCGATAAATCAAAAGTTTCCTCGTAACTTGACTGGAATACAAACACGTTACGAAACGAAACAAACGAAATATAATAACTCGAACCTGCTCACTATAGGGACCTCCTATATAAACGTTAAATTATAATAATTTTAAACAATATATAATATTATTACGCTATACTTATTGTTTACGTCATCGCTACCGTGTGTACCTGTACACAAACATTTGAATACGATTATTATACTTGACGTGAACGAGTTAACCATAGTGGGTTTTTTTTTCTTTCAAGGATCACGTCATATAAACAAACAGAACGCAGACGTAATTATATGGTTTGCGTACAGTAGTTAGGGTGGTGGTGGGAGAGGTGGCAGAAAAGAATACACGGTTTCACTTTTGAAAAAATAGTATTATACTGTATAGAGACACGCGGTGGGTAATATTATAAGTGCGTAAGTCGTTATCTGACGACGAGCAAACAAAGCCGAAATCCAACTATCCATATTGTTTATGATGATGTACCATATTATATTAAGACAGCGGTTAAATTTCAAATCGATACGACTTTACTGCAAACGGTCGTGTGACGTATATATATATATATATGTGTGTGTGTAATATACTCGTATAGTTATGACTATAATCTCCGTAACTACCGTGATCCAATATTAGAAAATAATATGAGAACTAGTAGTAAATTAAAAAAAAAAAATGATAAAAAATAACAATATTTAAAATAAGTTTGGTTTAGTCGTGTATTTTCCGTCTGTAATGGTAAACGTTGCCAGACATTATAATATATTAATTATGGCATGCGGTGCAACGTTTTACGACGGTTGGCATTTGTCGTTTATACATTAAACTGACGTTAATAATGTACAGTATTTTTCTTATTGAAAACTGTCCGACCTACAATTTTCGTATATGCTATTTTTATCGTTAAGGTAATATTCTTTATTAAACTATACAATTGCACCTAAGATTTAGCGATCACATCCGGACGAAACTTTCTGCCGAGTATCATAACTTTAGTTCTTAACGGAAAACCAAAACCCTTATTGACTAAATTCGAAACTTTAATCACATAGAAACATGAGAATATAAAATCTTTGAACTATTTGATAATGGAGAAATTCGGAAAACAATTATACCGACCATGGAGTAATAGTCACAACTATTAAATTTTCGCCGAACAATTTTAAAAAAATGGGCAAACGTATTTCGGTTCTTTCTGAGTTTTTTTTTTACTACATTTGATGTTTGTAATAATTTAATATTGATTTTCGATTCTCGTCATTAGTTTTTAATATCATATTTGATTGTTAATTAGTTTTGTATACTTACCTAATTTGTAAGTTTTAATTTTACATTACGATAATAATAATAGATGTAAACTAATAAGAAATGCCAAAAATCCCGCAGCGCCATATATTTTGGTAAGGTGAAGTGATATAATGTGGTGGTAGAGGGCGCGGAATAAGGCATCTATTTTCAAAATAAATGATAAACAATTTTTGAAATTGTTCACAAATAACATACAACAAAAATACGATTATGATTTTGTAATCAATATGAAATCATAGTCATCGGAGACAGTGACGTAGGGAAGGGAAAGGGAGGAGGCATTTGATAAAATATCAAATACATAAACTTAAAAATACAACATATTTCTACCTACACAATAAAATCAACAATTAAAAACGAATTCACCATTTTCAACATTTATCATTTATAAGTAAAATTCTTCAAATTGATTTTAAATTAACCGAAATTTGCCGTACATAGTTTAAATTAGATATATGGTTTGCTTGTTTGGTATATACCAAGTTTCCAAGTTGCATATGGTAATTTGGTAATTTCTAGAAATACAAAAAAACCTATAGAGAAAATATATGCTTATTGTTGAAAATAGACACTTTAAATTTATAAATATAGGCATTACAAATAAAATAAATACAATTAGATGGATTTGATGATGAAAATTACAATTTTGTTCCAGAAAATCAGAAACCATCATCAGTCGTCGAATAATGTAGCGTGCGGCCGGTTGAGACATGGGCCGGATGAGCAGCCATAATTACGGGGCATTCGCAAGTGATATTTCCTAATTCTCTTGTCCTGATCCTTTTGGCACAGGATATCCTTCACCGCAAAGTAGAAAAACTGAGTGCCACAAGCAGAAGCGGCCGTGAGTTTTTCATGTTTGACGCGATCTTGGTTCCGGCGTGGGATGTCCGCTGGGCCGCAGAGAAGATCCCGTACGTTGTCAGGAGTGACACTCCTGCCACTGCTTGGATAGTCAGAGACAGTGTGCTCAGCCGTATCCTCCGAATGGCTGAGACACACTGCGTCCGGTGCGCCCCAAGTGACATAAATACCCGTGCCCCCCGATAGAACCTGTGTGACGTGAAACGTGAGGTCCTTGGGACGTCTAGTCACCCAGCGGCCCCATTTGTTGCCCCATAGTAATATTCATGATTTACTTGGACGCGTTTAGCGTATTTTGACGATGAACATTTACATGTTGGAACGGAACTATTGTGTTTAATAACACATAGTTTATTTCGTTTTTAATAAAAAAAAAAAAAAATGCGATATTATTATTATTATTATTTTTTTTTTTTTATACTTCTACGGTAAAGCGCAAATAAATACGCGCGTGTAGTACACGACACTCGCTATATCAATCATAATACACAGCAGTGCAGCACTACCGTGGAGAGGTACCTATAGTCGAGACTCGATAATATAATTATTTTATTATAATAAAATGTCAACGACCCAAAAATTATTAAAACACGCGTGCGTAGTTGTTTTCATTTTCGTTTTACATTTTTTTCATCCCGGGCAATATTCGTAAAAATAATTAAATTGTAGTGTTTTCGCCATATAATAATAATATTATTGTAGAGACCCGAACACAATATGTACAATATTCTGGTTGAAAATATCAATTTTCCATAAACAACGCAGCAGTACTACATATGATATACAGGGTGTTCATTTTTATCACGAACCTGTATTATTATATTATTCTCTTTTCGATAGCCGAGTTTGATAAAACTTAAAAATAACGATACGTGGATGTGCGGCTGTGGCTTTGATTTGATAATCAACACCCAATGAAGGAATAGTGTTATAGTTAAGCCGGTCAGGTCAGTGCGTGATTTTTAAAAATGATTATAACCATTACAATGTTTAACACTATTAGACATTACGACACAACATTCCATAATAATACTATAACGACTGAAAACAACCGAAATTAAATTTGCTCGAAATGCTCGTAGAAGAGATCGCTATACTATAACCGATCGGCTATATAGGTAACTGCAGGTTAATGTTGTTAAAGTGGTAAAAAAAAAAAAAAAAAAAAAAAAAAAAAAAGTCACTCTGTATATGGACATCATAGTTCGTGCGTTATTTTGTACGCAGACCGGCAGACTAATATGATATAGTCTGATATTTCAATAACAACCGTTATATTATTGTTGTTTGTGAAATTTATATTTTGTTTTCAGATCGCAACGAAGCAAAATATTTCGTAAAATCAGCGACGACGACCATGTATCACGAAAAATAATGTTGTTTTGTTTGCGACCCGTGACACGCGCAGCAAGAAGACCGGAAAAAACTCAACATTAACAATAATTAAAACGATCTGTGAACCTTGGCACTGGAAGAATTCACAGACTAGATTTTAAAGGATCGTGAGTCTCCTGGTGTCAATTTTTGCAGATCGATTTCGTCACGGAAATTATTATCTACCTGCTCGGATTACGCCGAATATAACATAACAAAAATAAAATAGCAAATTCGAGATAATATTATTAAGATTACTAAATGTTAATACGCGGTGTCTTGCGGCGATAGGAAAACCACGTAAAAGTCCACAAAAAACCCGTTGTACGAATTTTCGATTGTGGTAACTTGCGAATTCTCTGTGGACGAATCTGGGCGAAAAATGTTAGGAGTAAAAAATGTGGAAAGCCATAAGCTAAAATATTTAAAATGAAATTGAAAGATCGTGGTATTACCAGATAATAATCTGATAATAATAAGAACATTTTTGAGTTTGTATACGTTTTTTTTTCTCAGTGGTTGTTGTATTTGGACATGTTTTGCCCAGTACATATTTTGGTAAAATATCGCGTGGACACCGCGTATACTTACACTATTTTATGTGAATTTTTTTTAAAATTTGTATATAGCTGGTAAATAAACCAAATTAAATACCAGGGCTTGAAAACGTGGTTTAAAAACTCAAATTATATTTGAGGACGTCTACGTTATTTTATGTACGAATTGTAAGTACAACTATAATTTATACTTAATTCCATTTAAGAAAGCCAACATTTAAAAAAGAAAAAACCGTTCACGTTCACTGTCGGTAGTGTATACGAACGCGTTACATTTTAAATTTGTGCATTCTTGAACAGACTATTTTTGAAAACTGATCTTAAACCACACTGTGATTTCAAGTCATGTTCCTATAACATTTTTAATATTTATTAATATGTTAAAATAAAATATTTATATATCATGTAAAGGTAAAAAAAAAAAAAAACAAGACATGTAGACATCCACTTATGAATAGAATTTATCGTTTATGTTATTATAATTAATCGAGCATTGCAAATGAAAAATGTGAAATTTTATCAATTTAATGTACTCGTAATATAGGTTAACGATTCCATTAAATTGTTTCCATAGTATAGTAGAACAGTATTATTTTCAGAAAAATTATTTAAAACTATATAATGTTTAACTAGGGTTATACGATTTGATGAAACTTATATTTTTAAAATATTTTATAAATATTAGATTGCATGAAATATTTCATTTTGATGAAAATTAAAAACCATTCATAACATTTATTTTAGATTTTGAGTGGAGCAAAGAAGCTTATAGTTTTACAATGATGTTTATTTTTTTTTCTGTGGACAACTTTTTTACCAGCAATAATTTTACTCCGAGGGCTTTCTGAAAGAAAATCGGACTGGGGAGGTACTCTAAGGATAATTTCCCAATAAATGGGAAAAATCAGGAAAAAACATAGAAAAACCAAGAGAACGGGAAAACAGGTACAATTTTAATCAAATATTATCAAAAAAAAAATGTTTAATGCATACTGAGTGATCCATTTAAGTGGATACACTCATTATCTCAGAAAATATTAACTTTTTTCGGAATTTGCTGTATAAAATATTTAAGAAACAANCAGCTCTGTAGTTTATATAGTGGTGCATTATTAACACGACGCGCGCCGTACCGCCACACAAACGATACTCCATCACTCTTCTCCAACTTAAACTTAAAAGTGTAATATCTCGTAGACGGCTTGACAGAAATCAAAAATTTCAACACTAAAATTTATTTCAACTAATATTCAATCTATTTATGGAATTTTTAATATATGTCGCCATTTGAAAATCAAAAGTAGGTAATGGTTTTCCCCCTCAAAATTAAGGGTAACAAAAAATGACGTAAATATAAATTTGTAGAGCAGCTCGTTTCTTAACTGTTCTAGAAAATGAATTCCGGAAAGAGTTAATACTTTACGAGATAATGAGTTTACCCACTTAAATGGATCACCTGATATATGTCTCTTGGGGAGTTCAAATCTAGGGAATTCCTCTGTTGGTTGATCAAAAAAAAAAAAATGATTTTTATCAATGCTGTTAGTTCTCCAATCTTTAGTTCATTTTGATATTATCTCAAATTTGTTCGTAAACAGATTCAAGACAGGATATGTTCGTACTGGGTACTAGGTGTCTATGTGAGTATGTTATATCGATGGGGCTTAAGGGCATCCCATAATGCGACTGCTGACACCAAACCCAAACTACTAACCACATTGTTGAAGATTGTTCTATTAGAGTATTACCAGGAGGTTTAGCCGAGCTCAATAAAACTATTGCGAACGCAATTAAATAGCTTAAAGTCTTAGATATCATATTAAAGTATAACTCAGTTACCTTAATGTATACAAATTTATCAATGTTATCAATCAACTATTCTATTTTATTTATCTTATATATTTTACTTATATGTCATTGTATTATTAATGTGTGTTAATTAAGTTATACAAATAAATAAATAAATAAATGCATATGTAATTATTTTACCAAAATATGATATATTATATAAATATACTGTTGACAAAGCATCACTATCAACTGAACTGCGCTCAAAATCGTTTTTTCGTTAGCTTTGGTTAATCGTTGCTTACTGTTATACATTGAATTCCTGTCTGTATCCTTCCTTCCCAACTTCCCACCCACGACAGTGGCTGCATCCGTCCTCATTATCCAAGGACAGCTTTTAATTTAGAGGGGTACTTTAGAGAAGTCATTTTTCGATTTTCTCGGGTCTTTTCCAAGCAAATGTGAAACATTTGCCGAAAAACATAAAAAAAAACCGGAGAAATCGATACAACATTAAACAAATATTATTAAAGAAATTATATAGAGTTTATTTAACTTATTATTTTACTATAATATGGCATATATATATTGTTGAAATGATTAAATACTGTTTACCTAAACGTAGGTATGCGAAAACTTACAGACGATGCAATTCTTTTGAAATAAACTTTGACCAGTTTTTATTGTATATACTCGTATATTATTTTTTTTTAATCATCATTTACTAGGTACCATTGTTTTAGATTCGGAGCGTTGCGTTCCGAGCATTTATTTTATAAATCCATTGGTTATAAACATAGTTCGAAATAATACTTTAATTGAATATTAAAACAATTAAAAATATTACGGTTTATAGATCATCAAAATTGTTAAAATTTAGTAAATTTGAATCTTATTAATGTATATTGGAGAGGAGATTTTATGATAGATAAAATTCAAAATTATTTACTATTAAAATGAACTCATTTGTTCGATCTAATTAATTTTCTACATAACTATTATTGATGGACGAATTGCGACAAATTGTGACTAACTGCGATGAATCGCGATGAACTGCGAGTACTGCGTTTAACGTAATTAATTAGTTAATTAGTAGTTTAATTGTATAACTAATCGAATTAAAGATTAGATAATTCCCAGCAGTTATTTGGCACTGTGTCACTAAAAATATTAAAGTCTCGTACTTTTCCCACTTAGATATTTATGTAGAACCACTTTATATTTTGAGAACCATTTGGTTAAAATTGTATTAGGAAACAGTTCAATATTTAGTTTCTTGGGAGCCAATTCAATGGTCGCCCTATAAACTGTACTGGCATAGAAAATGGGAATCACTTCAAAATAGATATTAGGTGCGTTTCTTAAACAGCTAAACAGTTTTTGGCTGCATAAGAGATTATTAATGTTGGCCAAAGCTACGCAATCACGAGAAATCTTATTGACGGCCTTACACGTTAACAATTTCTTGTTTGTGACTTGTGACGCTATTTAAGTGGGTTGGAGCACACCTATTTTTCATACGTTTTAGACCAATAAGCGGTAATAAATTAGACCAACTTCCTGATGTTCGATTTAAATGTTTATGATATGTTTGCATTTGTTGACAAACTTTCTAGGTTTCCTCGGAAGTCGATTTTCAATTTTCAGTTTTTAAGACTTTCAATATTTTGATATTTTCGAAAATATCCGTAATGATAAAATATGTTATTTTTTTTCAAGCACACCAGATTTTAAATCAAAAATCGATTTCCAAAGAAACCTTCTGAAAATGAAATTTTTATGTTTCAAATGTTTTCGACTACTGACATATGTATGCGCGTGCGAATGTTAGCCAGCGGCGGCAACTAAAAACTATCTAATAAACTAATAAAAATAATGAACAAGCTGAAGTTCAAAATAACTATTTGGTGATAATAATAAACTATATTATTATTTATTACTGCCCGAATTTTAGGATGTAGATTATTCCCTCCTTATATTTCCATAATGTAGATAAGACAATTTTATACCGAATATGTTATATTCATATGAATAATCAGTTCATTCGAATATTTTAAATAAACTGGTTTCAAGTGGTTTATTTGGAGTCATTTGGTTTTTAATTTGTTTTATTGAATAGTGGCGTTTTGGACAGAAAAAAAAAAGAAGACTCAAATTAAGTGCACCAAAGAAAAATACGCACTCATTATAGATAGATTATAAAACAGTTGTATTATACATTTTAATTTTTTTTGTTATAAACATTTACATTTGATGTAAATAAAATGTATTAATTAAATTAATTAATCTGATCTGATTAAGATTTCTTTTACGGACCAGGACGTCATCGATTCTAAGGAGCAAAAGTTAGGCAACTACAAAAACTAGGTATTTTCAAATAGTAATAAATAATTAAAATAACCGTATATTTTTAAAATGCTTTCACTTCTAGATGATGGCACTTAATAAAACTCAGTATCGGTCCGGACTTCTCAATATTTTTCTATGGATTCATAACAGTCCGGTACGATGTCATAAATGTAGAATTTTTTTATAAAGATTTTAATAATACATTTTGACGAAAATAGTAAATATTATGACTTTCCAAAACATGTGTAACCAAACTCTGATCAGAATCATTTTTTGTAAGCCATGATTTATCGTTGTGTCCAGCTATACATCAAATCCTCCTCTATATCCTACCTTCCCAACTTCACTCCTCTAACAGTGGCCCACCCATTGCGTGAAGCATGTCTGATTTGTTTTTTTTTGAATTTCTAGTTCATGCTTTTATAGCTGATTTTTGTTTGAAATGATTGACCAGTGGATAAAACGTATGATAACATACGAAAAAACGTAGGAAGGTTAGGTTAAAAAGAATTACGGCACTTCAATTATGTATCTATTACTGAACTGCCCTCAGGATCTTCTTTCATCAATTACGGTTTATCATTGCTTACAGATATAAATGAAATAACCTTATGTATCCTACCTTCCCAACTTTCCACCTACAACAGTTGTTGCACCTGTCCTCAGTATCAGCTCTTTTTTAAATTTTGATTTAAAAGTTGTGAAATTTAAAAAAACTTTAGGTATTTAATTATACAGAATTATGAACTATTAATTATATTGTTGGGCCATCTTTTTAATTTTTTCTGATGATAAAAGTATCACCATACTTTTTTTGAAACTTTAAAACATTGTGCAGTAAAAATTGACAAGATGCCCTAACAATGTCTAAATTGAATTTCAAACAACCTATGCTTATTTGCATTTAATTCATATTTAATATTGACTTAACTAAGCTTCACTTAATGTTAAGGTATCTTTAAACTAATATGGGGTTATGATTATGTTCCACCATTCATTTTTAGAAGACTTAGGAGGTAAGGAACACTTCAGTGTTTTGTTTATAAATTTAAACAGTCATTTTAACAATTTAAAAGGTTAAGAACAAATAACTTTTATAATTTTTGACAACTTTGAACTTAAGTGTTTAAAAAAATTAAGTATAATTGACTGAACTGAATGATTCCATAGTGGTGTCACCACTTGGTTAGTGGTTATTATGGATATACCACTGGAGTTCTACAGATGTACCAAGGAAAAAATATCACCCCAAAATATGAACAAGTCTAATCTAATTCCTTACTTACTTATATTACTTATACTTAATACTTATATTATCAACATTTAAAAATATTATAAAATATAATATCCATAAAAAACAATTTGTCCTGGAAAACAATATTTAATTAGTAACATAAACATACATTTCGAATTAAAAATTAGTAAAAAGCTGTCTTCGGATAATGGGGACAGATGCAGCGACTGGTATAGGTAATTTAATGTATATTTGTAAGCAACAATAAACCATTGCTAATGTTTTGTCAACAGTATATATGTCATATTATGATAAAATAATTACATAAGCACTATATATTTTCTTTAATAATATTTGTATACTAATATTGTATTTATTTTTTTATTTTTCCTATTTATTGGGAAAACTCCTGAGAAAATCAAAAAAAAACCTCACTAAGTACCACCCTAGTTAGATTTATTTCCAGAAAAAGTATTATCATTATAAATAAGAACAAAATTGCAGGTAGAAAAATTGTTCACAGAAAAAGAAATAAAAAAAATTAACATCATTGTAAAACCAGAAGTGCCTTCGCTCCACTTAAAATTGATTGGTTTTACAAAAATGTTTATTTTTTTATGCTGTGTACAAAAAACATATTAAAAATATGATTGTTACTTTCATTTTTTTTTTTAAATTTAACACCAATTTTGAATAGTTTAAATAAACTTAATTTAATACAATAACATGGTTGAAATTGTTTTAGTATTAAATACATAACAAAATAATATACATGGGAATAATAATACATATTTGTTTTCAAACAGGAATAATTAATATTTATGAAAATAAAGATTGAAGTTTAAAATTAAAATTCCAGAATTGTATACAAATACACTGACTTTTCCAGGTTTTCAGAAGCCACGGCAGACATGAATATGTAAATTAATTATTTTACAAGATATTTCAACAAAATTACTGATTTTTCAGAAAAATATTTTATCAGTCAATATTACAGTGGGCACTGGTTAGGTTAGGTAACTGAATGAACCTTAAAAGAGTAGAAAAACGTTTTAATGTATTTGGATATGTCTGGATCCCTACCAAGTGATATTGAGTCTTATAAGGTCTAATACTGCCAAAAATGTTATTATTATTATTTTTTAATTTATTATCAAATAAAATCAAAAAATAATAGATATTGTATTTATTACTAGACTAAAAATTGTACAACAAATTAAATACTTTTTAAATTTACAACATCAACTGGTTCCAAGTTGTCTAAACTAAATGAATGTTCATTTAATAGGCTGACCAAGGAATCTGCTGGTTCATTCAAATGGGAATCATACTTATCTCCTATACTCCATATTGTTTCCAAGTCAAAATTCTTCCGAGTTTTATTTGTTAATAAATGTAGAGCTATATTACCTGAAAACAGAAAAAAAAAAAATTAATGAAAATAAAAATGTCATACAAAATATAAATTACATATGATCTATATTGGTAATAATGTGGATTTTTTTTAAGAATTTATTTAAAAATAATATAATATATTTTCTGGAGTTTAAATTTATACAATTGATACATTTATTTAGAAAAATAACTTTCTTCTCTTTTTAATGTAGTTTATAATATTTTTAACAATTCCTGAGTCATAAAAAATAACAACATTTTTTTAAATTTTAATTTGAACACTAAAAATATATCATTTACAAACATTTATTATTTGTTCCATAAAATAATATATTAATTTATGATATTTTACTATATTTTATTCAACAGTATTTTTTAAAATTTTACAATACACAATATACATATTACATGAAATGCACTATTTTTTATTAACAACAGCTTAATATGGGCAATATAACACGAATTAGGAATATAAAAAAGGTAGTTCCAGGTGATTTTCGCTTTTATAAAATCAGACTAACCCTTCCAGTAGTTCAGGCTATGTGACGATGAATCAATCAAGAAATGTTATTTTTTATAAATGTATATAA